>OX393564.1:2022442-2125150 GCA_947652115.1 Blastomussa wellsi | reverse complement strand
GATCCTGATCACAACGTGAGCTTGGGCTGCCTGTGGTCAAACATGTTGTCAAATGTCTCAAATCTGTAATAAAGGGCAGTTTCCTGCTCCTTGAAGGTAATAAATGCGCCCTACTCACCAGGCGATGCAAAGTGATCAATCAAAGTAACGTTTTGAAACGTTTCGCCTTTTTCCGCAACTGAACAATTTTCAGTTTTTAGGTGTGCAAATTTGGATCAGTTCATCACACATGAAAGACATACAAACTGTTACCTGTGTTCCAAATGCTTCAACCAATCATCGTCTTGCAACCTGTTCTATGATAGCCAGGGGCACCCAACGAGTATGTTCCTCCACTTTATCTGTTTCCCAGCGCAAATGTTACTGGCTGGAACAATGTTTTGGTAAATGTTTTTTGATGGGAGGTGTCACTGAAGAAATACTATTTTTGCAGTGACCGATTGAAACTCGGAAGGGCGACTGAAGAAACTGCGAGCTTGCGTCTCGTGGAGCCCGAAGTGCGGATTTCAACGTTTTTCAGTGTCACTTCCGTTTGTTTGCTGCTCCTTCAAATTGCTGGTTGGGAAAAAATTATGGATCATGTGCTGGGAAAAGGAACAGATAAATTTTTCCCAGCAATACTCAAGAACACCTGTAAATGTTTCAATATTTAATATGACATATTTTCATTCATTTGGGTTACAGAATGTACTCTGCCACAGTTTGTTCGTTGGGTGCCCCTGTTTGGTTTTAGCACTCATCGTTTTACTGAACAACCAACCAGCAACTTGATCGAAACTTGACTGATCAGCAGGTACATACATGCAATTAGCAACGAAAGGTGAACCGAATGATCACTTGATAACAACTATTTTGTTATTACATTCCCGTTTTATATCAAGGTGTTTGTAGCACCTATAGTAATTGTTCATTTTTCCATTTGTTTTAATATGTATTGACACACTGGAAAATTTGAGAAAATCCTAAATGACATATTCAATGAAGATGGCGGATTTTCTTCGTAATTACATAACGTTTCCGCCTGAATGCTATGCCTTACCCAGTTTCACTCACTTTGAGAATTTATCAACTTCTATCGTAACAAAATTAAATTCCTCCTGATCAAAAGGATTAAAAATAGCTTGCTAATTTCGAATTCAAGCATAACCATCTTCATAATATAACGCAGTTTGGTTATTTGCTTAGAAAAGTAAAACAAAGAAAGACGAGAAAACAAAATGTTACCCTGTAGAATTGAGAGTGATGGCAAATTTTCAGCTCGGTAAATTTAATGTGAAAGATTAATTAATCAACATGACACGAGCGTGGGACAAAGAAAAATTCTATTAGTCCATGGGCCAGAGCAATTCTCGGTACCACTCGGGGGGAGAAAATTTAAGTGATATCTGGTGTAAGGTTATAGGAAGGACGTGTCAAATTCACTTGATAGCAATGCTGAAATAGTAGCTTTCAGTTTTTGTTCTGTAATTCTTTGCATTAAAGACTTATTACTGAAACATGGAAACGAGGCTGACATTAAAACAATTATTTAAATGGTTTCTTTGTTTATTATAGCAAGTGAGTAAGCAAATTTTACATAAAACAACATTTCTCAATATTGTTTATGGTTGAAAGCTAAAACATTTTTATTTGGCTCGAAAAAAACTTAAAACAAGCCAAAACCTCAAGCGCTAAAGGCATCATGGGTAGTTTCCAAGATGGCGGCCTCACTGCATGGTAAGTCCTTCGCAGTTCTTGTCCTATTTTTCCGTTTTTGACGATTTTTGCCAACTAACATAACGAAAGTAGGCCTTAATAAAGTCACAGCTAGTTAAAGAAAAGTACAAACACAAACCTTTTTAGGATTTTTCTGCATTTTTCGTGCTTTTAATAAACGATACTTGCAGATATTCGAGAGTTGTCGATCGATAACTGTAAAGTTAACGACAAAACTTGAAAGCTATGTACAGTTTCAATTATTGTTTTATTCCAACAGACCAAACTAAGCGACCTCGTTGTGAATCCTGTATCATTCATTGTTCTGATGATGACAGTTTGCTAATAAAGCCTAAAGATCTCGATTCGTGGAAAACATTATTGACGGCAGCCACAGTTAGAAATCATAGACCATTGCTAGATTTAGCAGATCATATCAATGAAGGGGAAATCCCCCCCGTCAGCTATCACAGGAAATGCCGTAGTATCTTTACAATGAAACGAGACCTGGAGCAAATGTCCCAAAAAAAAACGGTCGCCGGGGAAGATATTCTCGAGAGTAATGATGAAAGTGAAGAGCAAAGACCTCGTCGGCAAGAGCCAAGTACTAGCAGAACTTACGCGCAAATATGTATTTTTTGTGAGAAGAAAACTCGATATAAGAAAGGTACAAGATCTCGAGATCCTTTGACTCAATGTGTTGACTTGCGTGCTGATGCCTCGATTAGAAAGGCTGCTATTGCTACGGGTGATAGCAGAATTATTGGCCTTGCCTCTCGTGATCTGGTAGCGGCTGAGGCGTGGTACCACGGCCAGTGCTATCGAGATTATACCCGACCAGATAAAGCCAGCAAGAACTCAGACTTGGACAGCAACTCTGACTTGGATGGAATAAACTATTGTAGTATAGATTCTCAAGCTTATGACAAGCTGTTTGAGTTTATTCGATCAGATTTGTTAGAGAATCCCAGGCACGTTACGATGGTTGAACTTAGAGAGTTACTTATATCCTACATGCGATCAATGGGCGCCACTGAAATATCCGAATCAACAAAAAAGCATTTCCGAAGAAAGCTGGAAAAAGAATTCGGCGACTTATTGCAATTTGAAGATCTTCTGGACAAAAATAAGCTTTTTGTTCTTCCTAAAAATCTTTCAAAGGTTCAGCTGGTCAGAGAGGTGGTAAATTTATCCCAGGAATTAGAAGACAGGAAAAATCAAGGAAATACAGAAATCAAGAAAATACAACAAGCTGGCCTCTGCATCCGTGATGCAGTTTTTTCGAATAAAACTGACATGTCGTGGCCGCCAAAACCTTCCGAACTCACCGAGAGTGCTTCGCCGGATGGATCTTTAAGAAAAACGAATAAAGCATCGTTGGCCAAGGAGCTCCAGAAGAATATGACAGCAGCCGATATGATACCACAGCCTAGCGCGCGGATTATTGATGGAATGGCAATGGTTCAAAAGTTGAGAGGCGACCAAAAAACATTTGCTGAAGTGGCCGACTGTATGATGTCAATGGTTTTGCATGAGGGAACAGACAGCCAGCGCATCGACGTGGTCTTCGACGTTTACCGAGATTGTTCGATCAAGAATGCTGAGAGAGAGAAGAGAAGCTTAGAAATTGGCCACGAGTTCAGAAACATCAAGGCCGATCACAAAGTGCATCAATGGCGAAAATTTCTAACCCATTCTAAAAACAAATCGCTTCTTATCAAATTCTTCACAGAAGAGTGGCAAAAGGAAAAGTACAGAGGTAGGATCGGTGGAAAGAAAATTATTGTAACAACCGAGGATCACTGCTTTGAAATATCTTCAACCAGTGCAACAAGAAGGGAAGAACTAACGTCGACACAAGAAGAAGCAGATACCAGAGTGTTACTCCATGCGGCACATGCAGCAGCAGAAGGATACAGAGCCGTTGTGATCACGTCAGAAGACACCGATGTCTTTATTCTCTCTTTGGCTTTCAAAGGCTTTATCCCTTGCCCTATGTTCGTCAAATGCGGCCAGCAAACGCGAACGAAATACATTGATGTGTCACAAGCTGCTCGGATGTTGGGATCGGAACTATGCAGATCTCTACCTGGTCTCCATGCCTTCACTGGCTGTGACAGCGTCAGTGCTTTTTCAGGAAAGGGCAAGGTAACAGCTTTGAAGCTTGTTAAACAAAGCAAATCATTTCAAACCCTGTTTCAAGAAATTGGTATGGAGTGGGACCTTACAGATGACCGATTTGCAAAGCTCCAAGAGTTTACCTGCAAGATGTACAGTTCCACCACAAAGACCCAAGACGTCAATGAACTTCGTTATTGGTATGAAGGAAATGGTGTTTTTATGTCGTTTGTTTTAAACTGTTAACTAGTCCTATGCTATTTTATTATCGTCTGTTACACCATTAGTCTTTGTTATAGGTTATTCTGTGCGAAACAAGGAAAAGTTGACTCCAACCATCTGCCACCCTGTGCAGATTGTTTAAGGATGCACTCAATGAGAGCAAACTATCAAGCAGCTGTTTGGAGAAGAAGTCTGCAGAGTTGTCCTGAAGTCCCTTCACCTGTTGATCAAGGATGGGTTCAAGAGGACGGACAGTTATCGATCAAATGGATGAGTGTAGAACCAGCCCCTGCAGCACTTCTTGAGTTTCTCTCCTGTTCTTGTGCAAGATCATGCAAGCTGCCCACCTGTACGTGCCTTACTAATGGCCTGAAGTGCACAGACATGTGCAGGCTTCGCGACTGCAACAACCGTGCTGAAGAGGAGGAGATACCTTACGACGGATCTTCTGATGACGAGCTTGAGGAGTATGAGGAAGATTAAGACACTTCAAATAGATATAGTTGAGAAAATCGTCATATTATAAGTCGTAGATGTAAATAAGCCTCCTTTTTAAGGCAAGAGGCCTTTATTGACTCCGTTTATCAAACATATTTTTTAATTTGTGTTTTTGAACATGAAAGAGCTTTTCAAGTAATGTGATAGAAACGTAAGAGGTGCTTTAATCAAAATATTTCTTAATCCTGACGTTGCATTTTGTATTGGAGTAGTCGTGTCTTAAGATCCAAGATGGCGGATCCAAGATGGCGGATCCAAGATGGCGGATCCAAGATGGCAGACGGGCATTAAGTAAGAAAGACTATCTTGGTAGCAATGCCATCTATCAAAATAATCAGCAGTGAAAAACCTTTTTATCTATTGTATCCAATTTATGAAGATTCTGTGAGATTGACATGTTAGAAAAAAAAATGCTTCAATTTTTTGTTTAAATTCAATATTTTTTTGTCACTTTTTCTTGGAAAAAGGTATTAAAACTAAATAAAGTTTAAGTTCAGTGCTGTAAAACTGATGTTATTGAGATTGCCATCATTTTTCCATAGCAAGTCACTTTGGCGCATGGTTAGTAGCCTTGGAAGGAATAGTTTTAAGCAGTTATCGTTTGTTCCCTATGAATTCTGCAAAACTGAGTGACGTCACTTTGTCACGTGATATTTCCTGTTCAGCTACTCATTTAGCACTGCTATCATACATAATATTAAATTAGAGTAATTGTACTTTTCAAAGATGTATGGTAGCATTACTCCCCCTGAGTGGTACTGACATGTAAATTTTGGGGGTCCTGGCCTATGGACTATATTGTTAAAATGCCCCTTCAATGTATATTAATTCCGTGTATTCTATCCTATTCTCGTTTTCCGCAGAAACACACAAAAATATTGGACAGGTTTTTGGGCAGGGTTTTGAACAGGTTTTCCGATAACCAGTGGAGCTTCATACATTACAATACTTGAAGGTATATTTTTAAAATTACCCCAGTGTAACTGGGTGTCAAGAGGAAAATAAGCTGCGGCCGTTAAAAGCTCTTGAAACCTTTCATTATGATGATAGATAGAGCCAGTTTAGACTGAGTGTCGTAATTTATAAAGCAAAAACCAAATTTAATAATTACTTTGACCTATCACAAAGAAAGCCGACAATCCAGTGACCCATCAAAATTCGAAGTAATCATATGAAGCCGACACACAGAGCGGGAAAAATACACGCACGAGTCACGATTGGGTTTGTTTTGGCTCCTGGTCGATTGAAAAAGTCGCGTGAGTAATGAAAAAGGCGTGGTTATTCGCTAATTGCGTTTGACACTCAATAGAATGTTCGATACATTGACAATTTACATTCTGTGGTCATACGAGATGTTATATTTAGGCTTTGAATGTTTGTCTGGCGGCCCGACTTCTCTTCTGGGACTTTTAATTCAACTGCCATATGGATCACATCAATGAAGCTTTTTTATTACAATTTATATTTTGGGGACAATTATTCTATCCTGATATCGATTTCCTAAAACAAAAAAATCACAAAAACACAAAAACATTGTTTCCTTCATCACCTTGGAACATTCAACTGAAATGGCTTGATGAAATTAAGTGATTGCAACAGATACCAATCCGATAGAAAGCTTTTTGAGCTAAGTTCTAGTAACACTAGATCTTGTAGGTTTTGGCTGAATTTTAGTTAAAACAATAGCAAATGTTTTAGTCGACCCAAATTAAATGTTTTACCATAATTTGGAGAATCTCTTTTGTGGCCCCTCTTTTCTTCCTTTATGACTTGAGAACCTCGTCTCACCCCACCTTCAGAAAGCCTTAGTCTACATCGCAAAAGCGCTTGCTAGTCCTTGCTGAATTGCTCTTGGTAAAGAAGAGCCGTTATGTGTCATTTATTACACAATGTACTCCTTATAGATTACGATTTGTCAAGAGAAGACCTCAGCGAAAAAACTGTTTGTTTTGGTTTAGGAAATGGCCATGTGATCAAAGAACTCGCCACGTATCATATCACTTTCCGCTGATAACACATTTTTGCATTGTGTTTGGTTCCACCTTGACCAACTAATTCCGCCGTTTTAAATTGTTTTACTGTTGTGTGTTGTCATGCCTAAATGGAGCTTAAATAGGAACTGAATTCCTATCATTCGTAGAATTATTCGCGTTATACCGGGTGGCCAAATCAGTTTGATAGCTGATGATTATAACTGTTTATAGCTGTTTATGTTGTAAATGTTATTTAATTGCTTTTAGCCTAATTTGTCAACAGTATCGCATTATATGAATGGCATTGGCAAACCCGTATGCAAGCAGCTTGTGCGATGCGCGACCGAAAGCTCACTGAAGTACTGCAGTGAAATTACGGTTTTATCAGCCTTCGACTGATTAATCCCCCTAAATTACGAGGCAAGAATCATTTCAGTAGGATTCGAACACTACAATTCTCCAGGCCCACCCCCCAAGATATTCCCAGCCTGGATTTTGGAACCAATTTTCGATTCTCTTGGAAGCTTCGGAAAATAAAAACGATACTAGAAACTCATATTGTTTGATCATTACTGCATGTAAACACGATTTAAAGCAACAACAAAGCCAGAACATACTTGCAGTAGTAACCGTCAGTGCTTTGTTATATTGCCCAATAATTCGCCAACGCCCATTCATGATCAGTTCAAGAGAGAAGGCCATGACCGGCGTGAAACTGTTTTCGCCTGTAACTGCCTCAACTTTAGCTCCATGAAAGCCTAATTTCAAAATATCTTTCTTATCCAGTTCACCAAATGCAAAAAACATACAATATAAATATAGCCTGAATCGAATCGAGAAAGTTCCTTGATTTTAGTCATTCCAGGCCGAGAAAGCAATTAGCCGATTATGAAGACTTTTCCGCTAACTGACTCTAATGAATTAATGCATTGAAAGATTTTAGAAAGGTATTCTGTCGAATTTCACTCATGATCAAGTGAATATTTTATAAAAACGGTTGCACAATGTTTCCATGGATGTTTCACTTCTGCTATAATTAGCTTTCTATGACATAACGCGCTAAATAAAAAGGCGTTCCCTTTGAACTTGGAAGTCTTGTAATTATAACTGCAACGCTGGTTGGATCACGAGTGGAGAGGAGCACGCACAGTTTAAGAGGTAAGTACATTGTATTCTATTTATTGCGCTGAGAAGCAGTTTTATTAATATACATATATTCTAAGTTCCAAATTGTGCCCATTGAAAAATTATATTTGGTGGTTTCATCAGCTGGTTCAGTATAATTTGTCAACTCTACGTAAAAGAATTGCGTCAGTCTAAGGTTCTTAAAGGTTCGAACTTTTTTTTAGATAAGTTCGTGGATGAGAAATAGCTTCTTGTCGAGAATTGCTTGTGTCTCCGTGCCACTGAAATGGGTTTCTACACTCATTAAAACGTCTCTTTAGGTGCACTGGAAACATCTGGTGCTTAATTTTATGCCGTTTTTTGAAGTCCAATTCGAAACACCCCCGTTTATCATGTCCTTTGTAAGCAACCAATAAAGCATGCGAATTACTCAATAATTTTCATTTCCCATTAAAAAGAATCTCGAGTTCTCTCCATTTGCGTCACACTCTACTTTTTGAGTAGATTTACAAAATCAAATTCATCAATACACCAGATCAATATCAAAATGAGGACGCCTTATTCCGAGGGGGAATGGTGGAGATTCCCATATGATAAAGAAAGGGCTACTCGTCGAGTGGATTCTGCGCGCGCTCTGATTGGTCAAAACCAATGTTTTATCAGTGTACTGAAAACACGGAAAAAGCGTGTTTTATTGTTTTTCGTCAGCTTTACTCTAGTGAAAATTCGCAAGAGATGGCGGAGAACATGTTCTAGGAAGAAATTCCCGACGAAATTCTGAGTCAAGCTGCAGAAATTGTCGCGGAAGCTTCTAAGTTCTAGAGGAAAGTAGAAGGAGCGAAATTAAATTGCTTCGCAGTTTTTGTCGATCGAGTATTATACTGTCGTAAAACACTCCGGACATTTGAGAACACTCGAGAAATGTAGAACATTTATTCATTTCGTCCTGCTATTGTCATAAGGAAGTCCTCAATTAAACAAAGCCGTGCCTCGTGTTTTTTTGTTGGACAAAAAGAAAACATCATAAGCAAACATATAAACAAAATTACATTAACAGTGTTTTAGGACATCGATACCAGGATAGAATAAATGACCCCAAAATATAAATTGTAATAAAAAAGCTTCATTGATGTGATCCATATGGCAGTTGAATTAGAAGCCCCAGAAGAGAAGTCGGGACCGCCAGACAAACATAAATATAACATCTCTTATGACCACAGAATGTAAATTGTCATATCATCTTGTTTATAATACATCATGTGTCTTTATCCGAGTTAAATTAAGGAAGCTGTCGGTACTCGTTTGATCCATTATTTGATTGTGCGCGTGATGATTCAACAAAATTACAGCTAAACGTACTACTCAAACAAAATTCAGTGTGAATATTTTCATTTGCCTCTGGAGTAACAGTAGACCAGGCCTATTGAAAACCTATATGAGTTTGGTTTCGTTCTGAGTCGTCCATTCGTTCGTTCGTTAATTAGTTTCCGAGCTTGCTCGCTCGCTCTTTCGTTCGTTCGTTCGTTCGTTCGTTTGTTTCCGTGCTTGCTCCCTCTTTCGTTCGTTCGATCATTCTTTCGCTCGCACGCTCTCTCGCCCCTTCGTTCATTCCTCTGCAAAGCAAAAACTGAAACTGCAAAATCTTTTATCTTGTGAAGAGTAATTTTTCCACGAATTCTTTTCCCAGAATGATGCCCCTTAAGCTTCTTGTTGCCGCTGCTCTTTTTCTGTTGGTGCTAGATGTGGATGTGTCATTTGGGACCTTCTGTGACGAGGGTCCTCCGGGGCGTTACTGCTTTGAGGACCTGAGTGGCTGGTATGAGTGCACAATCGATAGCAAGACCCAGAAAATGACCGAAACAAAGCACAACTGTCAGATCAATACAAGGTCAGTATTAGAGAAACGCTTTCATTTTGCTCTTTTCACAGAGCTCGATGGCGTGGCCTTATGGTTAGTTCGTTGGACTCCGGATTGAACGGTCCGGGTTCGAGCCCCAGTCTGGTATAACGTTTGGATGCAGGAGACCTCGCAGCGAAGAATAAAACTGCTGGGCTTGTTATCGCCGGATCTCTTGATAAAGAAATGCTCGTACCAGACCATCAAGTGTTATAAAACCAAATTAATTGCAAGGCTGGTACTGCGGCAAAAGGGCAAAATTTATTTGTCAATATTTCAACTAGCATAGCTAGTCTTCTTCAGGGCCAGTACGTCGGGGTTATATGTTATTGCGATGTGCAAGACACTTTAATCTCACAGTGCCTCAGGCCGGACAGGTGTATAAATGGGTGCCGACTGAATGGTTTCCTATCATGGGGAATAACGCAGACGATTTTTTTCGGCTGTTGTGTGCTCCAGCCGCGCAGGCTACCTGCTATGGACACCCACCCCATCCTGAGGGAGCCGGCAGCAAACTGCTTCATGTTGCAGAAACCGGGATTAAGCGCCCACAGCTCTGAGCCAGTTAAAAAGCTTTACTATATAGATATATATATAGATACATTCAGGCAGAGTGTGTCAGAGTGACAGAAATAATTAGCGAATTGCTTTGGTTTTGTAAGACTACGCTCAGTGATTGGTTTAAAAATCTCTCGCTACTTCAACCAATCAAAACTGAGTAAGACCAAAACCAATTCTGACCCACGCGTGCAAGTTTTCCCGTTTTTTTTGTCGGCTACGTGTAGTTACTTCGAGTCTTGATTGGTTCTTTGGTTGTGGTCTTGCGACACTCAAATGAAAATCGTCCAATACTATGCAAACGAATGCATTGTTGTGGGAAGTATCAGATAACTGCGCGCTCTTGTGTTTACTCGTCATCTCATCAGTTAGCTCACAGTGTTAACTCGCAAGATTTCAATCGCGATTAATCCATCCCTTTTTATCTTTTAGATGTCAGTGTTTTTATGGCCCGAATTGTCCGAGCTCCGTAAAGGACCCCTGCGCAAAGTACGAGCTGCCGCCACCTTTCCCAAAAGTGTTCTCTACATTCTACACCCAGACAGTCACGACATGCGAAAACACACGCTGCACTAACCAGACCTTCATTGGTGAACTACTGCAGAACGCAACAGCTGGAGAGCAACGTCATGATACCGTGGGCACGAGCTGGCATACGCAGTTCATTTTTCCGTTCCACTACATTGAAAACAACGACTTCATCCAGGTATACTACCAGGTATTTATATAGTTCTTGGGTAAAGAATCGCCGGATTTTTGAAGTGCCCAATGTATACAACCCCGACTGCTAATTGAATGCCCCCACGCGGCTTCGCTTTTCAAAACGCCCGGAATCCCGCCAGCTACGCATGTTAAACTGAATGTTATTAAACAATTAGACTACAATTATTTTATGATCGAACAGTGATCGAACCAGGGCTAGCCGAGTTGACTATCGCCCATAGAAATTGAAAACGAGGGGGAGTGGTCTAACTGTTTTTATTAGTAGAAACTCTAAAGTTTTGTATTCCAAAAGCTACCATTTTATGTACTTTTAATGCGCGCGCGATAGTTTTATAGCAGAGACAGAAACAGTGAAAGAACAAATAAGATTGACGGATTTTATAATATAGATTACAACTGAGTTTCTACTCAGTAAAATTCATTTGCAAATCAGCCGTGTTCTATATGAAGTCCGCAAATCTGGTTGGCTCTCACACTGTTCTCTAACGATCGTGTGCGTTGGGCTAATGGTATACATAAAAGTTGGACTGTTTTTGCTGAGTATTCGCTCGTAGGAAACTCGATCGGGCTCATAAGAACTTGTAACTCCAAATGCTGCGGAATTGCAGTGTAAGTAAGTTTAGTAAGTAAGTTTATTTAGTTTGTAAGAAAATCTTTTTACAATCAGTAAGCACCGCCTGCAAATAGCGAGCTAATCTAGGCAGGCGGTGTTAAGGACATACAACACAAATTACTAAAACACGAATTACTCAATTTTCGTAAAACACGAATTACCCGAATTACTCGATTTTACTCGACACAGTGTTTGATTGAATGAAAAACTCCAAGGGAAGGTTTAAGAATTGGACATTCCATTTTACAAGTTCAAAACTGTAATAGTTATCAACTATTGTTGCCATTTATCTCGATTCCTTTCTTCTTGTTTAGTTCGATGCAGCTTGGTTCGAAAAGAACTGCACCCTCAAGTCCCGCCAAATTTTCCCGCGCTTTGCAGTGCCACCTTACTTCACGTGCGAACAGTCCCAGATCCGTGCCAAAATGGGTCTGAACGCTACGTTCAAACGGTGCTTATGGCAGTACGGAGGACACAGCAAGATCGAGCCGGTGGCCATTGAGACTTGGCTGTTGATGAATCTCCGGGACGGCCGTTACGTCCCGTTCTCGCATGATGTTCAGTGGAAACCAACTCCCACCAGCAACATCACGGTGTTCGATTACACCATGTTTCCATCGTTTTTCGCAGACTTCCTGGATCCTAGCCAGCTTTCGATGCCTACGTTTTGTGCTCACGAAGCCGCAAGCTTTTATAAAAACGGGGCTTAAACAAAAAGGATGAAAATAGATCGTAGCTACAATAGTTTAGTAGAATACATTTGGAACTCTTGGTTTTTTAGTTTTAAAGACAACAAATGGTATGTAACGATTGTAATGACATTAAAATAATAAGACATAAAGTTTGTAGATTCAATCTGATATATTTGTAAAGTAAAATATTTCATCTTTAGAATTCATCGTGTTTGAAAAAAGATTTTCCTCCCTCTCGGAATAGAGGGCAGTTAACAGTAATTAAAATATTGTAATATGTTTAGAACGCTTGATTTAAAGTTTTTGAAGATAAAAGCAATCACAAAATGCTGCTAAAAAGTGGAAGTCTTATAATGACAGTATTAGTAAGATATAAATGTAATTGCATTTTTGAAAGTTAATAAAATTTCAGCCTTTGGTTTAAATGATTGATTATCTCAGATGTTCAACGTCCTTCCGGAAAGTTTCGAGAAATAAGCCCTCCCGAATATAAGCTCTATTCCGTCTTACTAGAAACCCAGAGATTTTTTAAACCCAAACTTCCATCCAAATTAATACTCTGCCCTCCTCGGAATTCAGTAAGCCCACCTGAAAAAAAAATAATTGGAAACTGAAGGAAGACGTATCATCAAATCAACACCGCCCTTGAAAAATCCGATGATTGCGTGACTTGTGCAGATTGTTTCGGCGGGGGTTATTGTAAGAGCCAGGTCGAGGTTTTGTGGGAGGTGTGTACCATTGCACGAAACGCGCGGAACTGATCCTGTAACAAACATTTTAATATCTTGCATAAACTGATCAAAACTCTCTAGCCTTAAGGTGAGTAATTAACTTACTGTTTTGCTATTCTTAACATCAACTATCAATCTTTTGCTGGACGAAATGCAATCTATTCTGCTACTGCGTACAATTGGAGCTGATTAGCAATCCCTCTAGCGAGCCAGTCACGATTCCGCTTGAAATTACAGCCATGCTTTTCGACCAAATCTTAGCTTTTCGTTTTTGAGGCGTCCTCTATTATGAATTTGCACCTCTGTTTTATGTTGGCAAGTAACACCAATGGCTACAATCGGCGTATAGTCCTTTCGCACTCGGCAGGCGGAAGTTAATTTCAGTTTTCTCTGCAGCGCGTATAGAACCTCGTTGCCGCTCAATCAGAAGTAAACAAACCAATTGTGAAACTGTTTTCTGATCAAGTAAATTTGACGGAAGGCACTAGTAATACACTGGTAAAATCGTCTCATTCCGCAACTATGCGAGTCGATCTCGGGGTGAAGTTATTAAATGATGCCTCCCGCCGAAGACTGCGAAGAACATAGCTAACTGGACAGACTTTGAAACAAAGAGGAATCGACAAACTGTATGTATATTTTACTCGCGATCAGTAAATTTTTGTCCAAAGTATTCAAAATGCGACTGGTGGTGGTTACACTGCTGGAAGCTCTTGTGTAAATTGTTGCCCTCTATTTTTGGGGGCGTGGTTTCTTTCGTCACGCTATATCACTCCGTGACGACCCGCATCACTACCAAAAAATGTCCAATTTGTTTACCCACAATCCACTTTAAGAGCTGGGAGCTCGTTCAAAATATGTGGCCGTGCGTTTTGGAATTGATGAAATGTCGGTTTTTGATGAGAGGGGAAAACCGGAGTACTCGAGACTGGAGAAGTGTTGCGTGACGTTCCAAATAACGGCACGGAATGGAAAGATGTTTATACTGTTTCATTGGATTACGGGGATTCTCACAATATTTTATATGGAGAGCACTTCGAAATACAAGCACTTGGCCCTTTTTGCACCTTTTTTTGACAGAAGGGGTAACCCTCCTAATCGATGGGCCGGGCTACTTTTCGGATCTTTGTACCAATTCTTGTCTATTCAGCCAAACCGAGTGACGTCATTTGATCACTTGAATCCAGGTTGTGATACTCATGTGGCACGGTTATCATATACCAAAATAAACTAGAGGAAGCATTAAAATTTGTGTTAGAATTTGTCCCTCTTTTTGGCACCAGATGGTCACTGCCAGGGTCCTAGCCCATGGACTGTCATATACCTTCGAAAGAAACTCAGATATCCCTTTCTCAGGCTTACAGCAGGGGTACTGCATCTCGTTTCAAGACTTTTGAATACAAACCCATTAACTAACCCGATTATCAACCGTTCGCTAAGTCTGTGTGCGATTTTAAATACTTGAGTAACAGTTCCCCGTTACATTTTCTATGCTCCGACTCGTGAAATATACCTTTTATATACCTACAGCTTGAAAAATGCACCCCTTTCGTTCGGGCGTACCTCGCCGTGTCGTTCATTATAGCGAGTACTCGCCCCCGGACCTGGACCGAAATTTAGGCATATTTAGCTGAACCTCTGGCTTTTCCTTGATACTCTTTTCTCTCACTGGTGCGTTTGAAACCGAAAATGTCTGAGAATTCATCTTATCCCTAGACTGCTAGCAGTCCCTTTCTAGATAGTCGCGATAGCGCGAGAAATAGCCGAGAGCCCCCATTCGCTCCAGTTTTCTGCTTTCGCTCGCCTATTTCGCGCGCCCTCGCGACTATCTAGAAAGGGACTGCTAGCAGTCTATCTTATCCCCGATTCCCTTTTTGAGACTTGCGCGCAGGGAATCATGCATGGTAGTTGTATTCATCACGCACCCGACATGATTCCCTGCGCGCGTCTCATAGAGGGAATCGACCATTGTAACTCCCTTTTTGAAAAGGCATCCTGTTTCAGAACAAAAAGGCAAGGTCTGTAATTCTTGTTCAGAAAGTCAAGGAACGTGGTTGTATGGTAGGAGGTGACTTGAAGGGGAAATACACGCGGGGAATAAGTTACTCGTTTCCATTCCACAGGAAATCCCACCACGCGATTTAGGATGAAAATGCAACTCGCATTTGCTTTGTTCATCAACCTGTTACCTTGTTCTTTTGCGCGTGTGATTGAAGAACCAGACGAGTTTTGTGACAGCGGTCCCCCGGGAAGGTACTGTTTACCGGATTTATCAGGGTGGCACGACTGCCACGTGGATCCCTCGACTGGCAAAATGGTGGACAAGATATACTCATGCCCCGCCAACACTCGGTAAGTCAGGTCAGAAAACTCAACCATAGTGAACTTAGGGATCATTAATTCGAATAAATAGTACCTCAAAAGTTTGTGTGTTGCTCGCAAAATTAGGCGTCTGCTTGGAGAGCTCGAAAAATGTTAGCCTATTTAGTATTTTGCTGTTACATTTCTAAAGGGCTCGAATGCTCGGTTTTTAGTGTGTTTCTTGACTTTCAGAGATCTCGTTGCAGCTTGCAAGGCTAATTTTTGTTAATGCCGGTTGCATGCATTAAATACTAGCACACGTCTGCAGGCCATTTGACAACCCCCAAAATTATTCACGTATGCAGGTGTGTTTGCTACTATGGTCCCTCGTGTCCAGGCTCCGTCGACGATCCGTGTCAGCCATATCGGCTGCCCCCACTCATTTCAACAAAGTATACACTGTACTACAACGCTAAAGAAACGGATTGCTCGCCCACTGGATGCCACGACTTTTATTCCTCTGGGAGAGAAATACAGTCTTTAACCGAAAAAAAGAAGAGGGACGACACGTATGCAGAGGTTTGGTCAACCGTGTTCGTTCAACCAGGAAACAGCAGCGGCTTTAGTTTGGTAAGAATTCTTCTTAGCAATTAGACTTTTCGCCATCGTTTTCTATGAGCGAATGGTCAACCAGGTGGAGCTTTAGAAATTCTAAGGAATTGCATTTGAAAACCTAATATGTTATGTAGCTTTAAGCCAAAAATAAAGAAAAATCTTGACGAGGCAACGCGCACACGATCTCTTTCTATCGGCGAATAAAAAAAAAATGGGAGAAAAAAAATCAGATTCACGGGCCGTTTCCAATAGAACACAGCTGAGTTCCTACTAAATCCAGTTACCGAATGTTAAAGATTTGTCCCGGCCGGGTAGGACAATCGAATGCGTGATACAGTTTAACTCGTTGTCGTTCAAGGGGGCTTAAACGTAAATAGATAGCTGGGGATATATCTTATCGCGACCTTGCTCCAATACTAGGTCAACGTTGACGTGTAATAAAACATTCTTATTGGTTAATTTTAGTCAACGTTATTGGTCTTGTGACTGAGTTAGACCCCAACATACATGGCTGCTATTATGGTAAAGATTTAATGTGTGAAAGAGGAAAAGGGATATACGGAAAGATTTGGCCATCTGCCCCACCCACCTACCCCGATCTCAGGAATTCCATCTTGCCCGTATTGAAGATCGGGTAGATGTTATCGCCAATTTCAACCTTTTATTGCGCGCTATTTACAGAGTTAATTTGCATCAGTATCAAAAAATAAGTATAAGAAGAGAAACAAATGTTAAATACGGCTATGAAAAGAATAAAAAAATATGTGCGTGGTAACCAGAATAGCCCATTGGCTTTCGAGCTGGTTACCACCATGTTAGTCTAAACGCGGAGAACTATAGTAAATTACAAGTGACTATTATTAACTATACTTTAAGTATTTAAGAGGTGCTGCTAAAACTGCGTATTAAAGGAATAATACTGTGAGTTTTTCAATTAGGCTTAAAGGAACTGATTCCCAGATTTTTTATGCATAAAAATTGGAATGCTGATTGTGGTGATGGATTTCTGACATTGTTTTAAGAGCACCAGCGAAAACAGCTGGGATACTTCTAAATACTCTTTTTATCATTTTAAATTTTATGAGCAAAGAGTTGCAATCTTCCTCATGTAGATATTAAATAACTGAGGTATAGTAAATTCAAGCATTTTTCCTCCTGTGAGCGAACAATGGTTTTGCTCAGTCTGTATTATTGTGAGTTTTGTTTTGTAAGCAGCTCCCCAGCTCTTCATACCATAAATCAACATGTTGACTAGTAGACGTTTTCTTGTACAAGGACAGAGTTCTTTGATTCCACCCTGTGCAAGACGTTCCTCTCCTAACCTCAAACTTCACGAGTTTAATTCAAACTCTTTCCAAAATTTTCCACAGACCCAGGTCCGCTGGGACAAAGAGGAATGCCAAACGCAGCTAATTAAAACCTTCCCCGAAACACAAATCCCTACATACTTCAGCTACAACGGGACGGTCAACATCGGCTATCGCTTGTGCGAGCAGTGGATATGGAAGAGTGGGGGGCACAACCCTGGTGAAGGAACATATCAGTCTTCGTACTACGTCTCTAACCAGACGAATGTGGACCAGAAGCGATATCCTGCGGTCAGCGGTGCTGATGCCGACCCGTTTGTTTCGGTTATGGTGGAGACCTTTGGTAATTCTGGTCCTGTGGGTAAAACGTCATCCCATACGGTTGTGAATATCACTGCCTTTCTGATTGATGAGGTCGACGAACACTTGCTGGAAATACCAAGCTTTTGTTAAAATTTTCGATTCCGATTGAATTCTAACAGTTTAGGTCACATGCCTTATTGGAAACGACCGTTATGGGAAGTTTTTTCAGTAGTTTTTTTGTTTTGTTTTATATTCATTTGCTTTTTGTTTCGTCTTTTATTTGTTTCCATTATGTTGACGAAAAAAAGGCGGTTTTGGTGGGTTTGGTTGAGCATCTATTTAACTGGAGTCAAACTTGAAATTCCCTGGTAAATATTTTTCCAACAATTTCCTCTTTGATTTCAGGAGTCGGATCCTGGCAGAATTTTGTGAAAGTGCGCCTAAGGGTTTTAAGTTCGGGTATTAAAATCCTGACATCCTTCCAATTCCGGGACACACTCCCTCAGAAAGTTGCAAAGTTAGACTAAAGGCATTTTCATCAGCTTCAACTACTCACGGGGCCACCCCCTCCCCTCCCTGAGGTTAACGTAAAACTCCTCCTGGATCCAACAGTTAACATTTAACAGTTCAGTTCAACCTATCAATCAAAAACGACTTTTTACCATAGAAAAAATAATAATACTCAATCCTGAACAAATTTTTTTAACCGAAAACGTTGATGTTATATACCAACAGCAACAACAATAACGACAACCACACAGGCGCTCAAAAACGTATTCTTCTGGTTAAAAACAGGTTAGTCCCGAAATAATTTGAACTTACTTTTGAAGAAATGTAGTACTACGGTTAAATGATAGCTAACAGTTTAAGGTTTCACAGAAAAGAAAAATTGTCGTTTACTTTACATTAATTTTAGCAGCAGTCAACATAAAGTTTACACATATATCATTAATAAATTCTGTGAAATAGAATACAAATCAGCTTACCACTAACGTTGTTATTCTTCGTAAATAAAATGCAAACGTTTTTATTTAGCTGTTTATTAAAAGATGATTGCATGGCCTTAGTTCTTGTCTGCTTTATAAGTATCGGGGGCGAATGGAGTGGGTTGAGGGGGGGGGGGGGGGGTGATGCAAATGCCGCAGACATTTGTAGCGCGCGCTGACGTTGCAAGCCATCTAGGGGGTTCCGGAGGTATGCTGCCCGGGACAGTTTTTTAAATGAATGATCCCAGAATGGCTAAAAATGCACCCCAATACACCAGACGCAGTGGAATATTTTATTTTCGCATATCTATGAGAGAAGTAAAACAGTAATTTTTCAATTGGGTAAATGAAACGAGTGCTACTGAAAGAGGCGGGTGTTGGAAAGGTGGGATAGCGAGACCGAGACGGAGATCTTGACCCCCCGTCTTTTCCTTTGCGCGCCTTCCCCTCCCCCCCCCCCCCCCCCTCGCTTTTCACCCCACCGACTGAGAGAGTCTGAAGCAAGCTAGGAAACAACCGGATAGGTTAACTTTCCTACTTGTTTCAACCTGGTTATGCAATGATAGATTTAGTTTAAGTTGGTTCATTTATAACTTTGATAATTTGATTACCAGATGCTATTAGGGAATTTGAACTTGAGAGAGCTGCAATATCTTTTACAAACATTTTGCAACCATTAGAGCTATACACAATTGGATACAGCCATTGTCAAAAGGTTGGTCAATATTCAAAATCGAAAACTCTGCAATTGCATGCTTTGCATGGAGAATAGTAGAATTTTAACTTCGACGAAAAGAATGTTTCTTTTATTACGGCATTATGACACTTAGGTACTGTAGAGTTTCTACATCAATAATCTGAGTCGTCAGTCTATGATACGGTATAAATTTGACAATAAACTGTCGAAGTCTATGCCTCAAATGCGATTGCATGACCCTATGTTTTGTCTGTTTTTACGGCTTGCATCACGTGATCTGCCACTCGGTAATGCTCCAAAATATCCGAAGAGTCTCCACTCATACCGCTTTTCATCGAAGGCATAAAAAATCGCTTCGTTTCTGCAAACTCGTCGTCCCTTGAATTCATTCCCTCTTGTCGGTTGTGCCGCTGGCGTTTTACCGTTTGGATATCCAGGGGCACGTCGTCAATTGCCCCACCTTCCCCTTCCTCCTGGTTTGTGCAGGCATCCGGGAGATCAAATATCCGGGACTCGCTGCTGATGCTGATGGACTTATTTGGGTAGTAGGCCACCATGAATTCTTTATAGTGGGTGAATATTTTCTGATTGGGAATCGCGATGGCGAATTCTACCTTCAAGGGAACGTTTGTGCCGTTAATTTTAGCCACGTAAATGTGGTGGACCTCGACAATTTGCTCCCCTCCCCCTACCCCACCAGCGTCTAAATTATCCGTAAGGCGAGTGAAAATTTTGTCGCGGACTGTTTGACTGAAGCCGACGTTTTTGGCTTTATCCTTGACGGCGCTGAAGTTGCCTTGACTATTGGCTTCATAGATCCAATCATCGCATTCCACGCCCAGGATTTCCACAGTGCCATTGTATCTGAAATTCTCGGGAACCTTCGTAAGGCCTCGGAATTCCGGAAGCATTGTCTTGTTACAGGCAGGTATGCCTTCTTTTAAATCAATGGCGTACTGAGAAGAAAAAAGAGAAAAGATTGAATGCAATGGGCAAAGCTTAGTGAATGAAGTGTACACTACGGTAACCGTCCACTAAAACTAAGGGGAGTAGAGTAGATCATAGCAGAGTACAGAAGAGCAAAGAAGAGCAGAGCAGAGCGGAGCAGAGCAGAGCAGAGCAGAGCAGAGCAGAGCAGAGCAGAGCAGAGCAGAGCGGAGCAGAGCAGAGCAGAGTACAGCGGAGCGGAGCAGAGCAGAGCAGAGCGGAGCAGAGCAGAGCAGAGCAGAGCAGAGCGGAGCAGAGCAGAGCAGAGCAGAGCAGAGCAGAGCAGAGCGGAGCAGAGCAGAGCAGACTACAGCGGAGCGGAGCAGAGCAGAGCAGAGCGGAGCAGAGGAGAGCAGAGCGGAGCAGAGCAGAGTGTAGAGTAAAGTACAGAAGAATAGATTGAATGGAGTATTATGATATTTATGCTTGTGCGACCGACCATAGCAACACGTGTTAGTTAACGATATATTCATAATGATTAGAGAATGTACTTACCTGAGCCCACTGTGATCCTTCCGCCATGATTATAACCGTCATATGTTGCGTCAATCCCATCACGAGGTCCTCACGTGATCTACCACCCTGCTTGTCATCGCGGTATTTTTCACTCACAACAATGCGCCCTTCACAGCCATCCTTGTCGCAAAACGCGTCGGTCACAAATATCACGCCAAAGTATGACTGTGGAAACTCGGGCCGTACACGTTCGTTCGTGGAGCGGACGCACGGGTTCCGCGCGTGAGTAACACAGTAATCTTGTTCATGTTTTCCTCTGCAAACGCACCTAAAACAGATCACAGACAGTTAAGAAACCAGCAGCTTCACTTTCGGCGCAAATTTCACATTCACTGCTATACATTATGTTTCGGAGAGACTGAGCTCCAATATTTGGCACTGGGTAGTGAAGGTTTATTGTGATTGGCTAGTGCAAGGCCAGAACTGGGTAGAGTCTGAAAACCATAGGCCAGTTACCGCTCATGAAATCATTCTCACTGGTGGAGAGGGGGAAGGGGGGCGGGTGGGGACGGGAGCGAATCCCGCCCAGATTTGTCTCTTATAGGCCAGGGGGATTTATTTCAAAATTTTTGACGAGCATCCACACCTACTGAATATGGGAAATCCCAGGGATTACCCCAGGGTATTGTAGTTCCAAACTCCCGTACGTAGTCCATCTGAAGTATCTAGAGTAGTCAATAAACAGGCGAGGGCACACGCGCGGACACACGCGCGAATGATTTTATGGCTTAACAAAACATACTTGAGGCCTGCTGGACAATGATGTAGCTCTTCCGCGGGCTCATCCAAAGCATCAATCAAACATTCCCGCCAACCGGAGCTGTCGGGCAGGCAGTATTTCCCCAGTGGTTTTGCCTCACAGAACTTGTACTCCTCTGCGCGGGATGATGGGAAGCATAGGATGGTCAACTGAAACATTAGGAGTACAATAACTCCCATAATGCTTCAGTTCTGCAGAACAAGAAAACAAAAGGACAAGCTCGCGGTTGTATAACGCCATGCTTAATCTCTCTATTAATAACGCAATGCTTAATCTCTCTATTAGTTCCTTTGCTATTGCAATGTCAGATCAGTGATTTGATCATCGATGATACAGTCAAAATTCAAGGTTTATTCTGTGCTAAATCAGTCTGCCAAACAGTTCTTTCCAGACTCAAGTTTGTCGTATTTTTTGCCTAATCAGAGGGGGTGAATAGGTTTGCGGATCAACGGATTTAGCCTTAAAAAGCACACGGATTTCGGATTTCATCGAAAAATTAAGCGGATTCGCGGATTTCGAAAATACAGTGGATCACGGATTAGCTGATTAGCGGATTAGCTGATTCCGGACTCAGCATGCCACGAAGTTCGTATCGTGGCCTTGGCGTATCTTCACTCCTGGTCTCAGTGTTATCGTTTTGTCCATTTTCTGTTTGGACGAGACCCAAACCACCGCTTTACATTAGAATTGCCGAAGTTTTCAAGGAATGTGGACACGGATTGACGGATTTGACCAAAAAAATAGCACGGATTGGCGGATTCGCGTACCCCTATCCACCCCCTCCTAATCGGAACAAAATATATAAATTATTTTCTTTACATCATTTAACTGTGATTAAAATATAATTCACAAACAACTTTTCTCCAGAGTGTAGTGGGACGGTAACACATTTATGTTGTTGAGGCTACAGGGGAACCCAACGAACAAACTGTCAAAATGCATTCGTTTTGCCAGGACATGATCCAGCTAGCAATTAGAGTACAGAACAAACGCGTGGAAATGGCACTGAAAACCGTTGAAATCCACACTTCTCAACGAGATTCAAGCCTTCGTCGAGCAGTTTCTTCAGTCGTCCTTCCGAGTTTCAATCAGCCGGCGCAAAAGTAGTATTTTTCAGTGACTGGCAACTCCCATGAGAAAACATATACTGAACCATTTTGGTAACCAGCAACAATTGCGCTGGGGAACAGATAAAGTGAGGAACAGACTCGCTGAGTGCCCCCGAGGCTAGTTGAATTCGGGCGTATTCCTTTTAACCCATTTTGCTGAATGGAATTAATTCGCATCTGCAAAGAAAAACTAGACAACCGCTGTAGAGAACATACCTCTAATTTCGTTGTTTTGATTTCCTTCTTGCTCTCACCATCAAAATTCTTCGTTGGAAAAGCGAAGATAAATTCTTACATGATAGACGTGTATTAAAAATGGATATGGCGACTGAATAGGGAGTTTGAGTAATGGTTTCCTCTTAATGGCAGTTACCAGCTGTTCTGGGAGGAGTCGGGGCTGAGCAAGGTAATAACCGGAAAACGTTTTCGTGCAAAATTTTGATACCGAAACCTCATTAACTATCCCAGAATTATTTTTGAAAAACAGTTCCAATAAAATTTAGCCATTTGGTCACCTGACCCCAGCTGCAAATCCCGAGTTTTCTAAACAGTTTACACCAAGAGAAAATGTTTGCACTCAAATGTTTACACTCAATCAGTGTATCGCAGAAATCCAGTAAAATGGTAAATAATGATAATAAATACCTAATAAGGGTCAAAATCATTCGGCCTTGCTACAAATTTTCGCAGAAAAAGAAGCCGTTGGCCGACCGTTTGCAAGAGAGAGCACATGAGCCGGCGAGCCTAGGTTATGTAGACAGCGGATTCATTATTCCTCGATCCCGCGGACTCTGGGAACGAGATTGGGTCACGGTCAAAATGCTGAGGCTCGCCTGTCGGAAAATGTCGAATCGTGGAGCTTACTACAAAAATCTGTATGGAGGAAGGAGGTAAGACCTGTAAATGTACGTCGAAAAGTATAAAAAGAAGGAGATAGTCATGTACATTGAGAAAAGAACTGGGAATTGTTAGCATAGTCGTGCCTTTTGGCACCTTTTAACCTCTATTTTTAGTCAGCTGATCATAAATCAGCTTTAATCGAGCTGCACGTGTACCGACTGTAATTATAATAATCTGATTCTATCAAGCTTGAATGCCTAAGAAACTGATACTTTTTTTGGCTAAATATAATCTGGTGGGCTACAGACTGAGTGTAAATTGCAGATGAGCAAAAATTGTTGTCCAGTCTTTTTGTTTTAATAATACCTTTTTTCTGTACAGAGGATCTAGAGGTGGAGGAAGGGGTGGCTATCAAGAGAGGAACAACTACAGGGGTAGAAGACCAGATTCTGCTTCTTATAACAGAGGATCTGACTTTGGAGGCTCAAGAACTTCGGGGGTGCGGAGTATACAACATGATGCAGCTCTTTATAGCTAAAAAAAAGTCCACTTTACCCTAAACAAGCTCGCGTGTGCTGACCACCCAGAGAAGAGAGAAAATCCTTGTAGCAAGGATGAGTACCAGGATGATACTGGGTTTGATTGTAACAATTTCCCTGTCAAAATGCTTAAGGTAGCTAACCACATACATGTAATTTATTTCCTGGTAGGATCTGGCCTATATACTTGCTGACTTAGAAGGGAAAAGCTACAAGGCCTACAATGATATTTTAGGTATTAAAGTGCTTAATTTAAAAGGAAAAAGAGCCTTATATTTTTGGGAGCTGTTTCAATGAAAGATAATTATATTTGGACACAACTTGCCAGGTTTGCATAATAATGAAGATAATTGTTTTCATGTTCTAGGATGGTGGACTTTTCCATCTTTTAAACTTCATGCAGAAAAGATACAAAGTGACCCATTTGCTCCACCATCGTTATTTCGGGTTACTATGGATCAAGAAGTTGCGCAATATCCTGAGTTTGCCAACAGGTAATAATTATTTTAACTTTAGTATTTTACTATTAATTTAATTCAGTGATTATAAATGAATACCTAGACCAAGATTTATTTATTAAAAATTGGAAAATATCAATTGATTTATCTACCAGGTTTTATGACTGTTTTTTTAGTTAGAACATGTAGACCAGTCAGTTGCTTGGTGATTTGTTTGGATATTTCGGTGTTTGGTCATTCACAGTGTTTAGTGTGCTATGCTGAGTAGTTTTTTGTTTAGTTGAGTTTATTTTTCGCTGTATTGATTTCTATATATCTAGCAAAACTAAATGGTTGTTGTTGTTGTTGTTGTCTTTGGTCCCTCGCTATTGCTCAATCAGCCCATTGATCAGTTACTTGATTGCTCCTGAAGTCACTTTGTCTTCATGGCTTTCTGTTAGGGACCCATGATGACCTAGTGGTGTGCATGTGACTCTGGGTCAAGGGGTCCGAGTTCAAGCTCTGGCCTGGGCATTTCATTATTTTTGGCCAAGATACTTTACTCTAGTAGTGCCTCTCTTCAACCATGTGTTTGGGTACCGGCAAATTCATTCAGGGGGAGTAGAAATACTCATTGTTAATGCTGCAGAAACCGGGATACACTCCAGCAGTATGGGTCACCTGACGCAGACTTTACCTTACCTTTCAGTCGCTCTTTCTTCGAGTTCAGTGGTACTTATGCTATCAATGCTCTTATTCTTATAACATATTACTTAGAGGTAGCAAACTTGTTTAGCTTATTTTTAGGTATTTTGTACAAAATATAAAAATGATCAAGGACTTTCTCTGAAGAAGACTAAAAACATAAGCTTTGATTTGTGTACAGCTCTCGCATCCAGCAGATAGCAACTGGTGACTTTTTAACCAGGGAATTTTTCAAATTGGTGCGACATGGAGGGCATGATAAACAGCTGAGTGGCGGTGGCGAAGGATGGCATGGCAAGAAAGGAGGAAGCATGAATATTGAAAAGTTTGTATGGCATTAATTATTTTCTATCTTCTAATTAATATACTGCAATTGAAAAAAAATACTTAGACTAACTGATGTTGAAATACTTGATTTAAAAATTGTACTGTACAGTAAATTAATAGCACCAATGTATGCAATGTATCAAAATATGAAGTACCTGTTAGTGAATAATTATTTTAACACAAATGTGCAAATTTGATGCTTACATTTTTTTACACCACTTCCTTATTGTAGACCTTGTCAACATGTCCTTGAAAGAACTTCTTGTCTTGTGAGACCCGACAGTATTGAGGTTTGTTAATCACAGTTGAATGTGAATAAAAGGAATTTTTGCTTGAAAGTATTGTTTCAGTTTTTTCTTCATGTACAAATAATTTATTTCATTAAGAAATGATCCATGTAAGAAGTGAGCAGTGCAAATGCATAGAATGGGGCAAGGTGATAATTCATGAATTATTCACTGACTGCAGTCGCTGATTGGTTGTCATGAATAATTCAGTCAAGAAATCAAATAACTTTTTAATACTATTTTTGGCTATTTTGAGTTCCAGAAACATCTCTTTTGCCCATGATGAGTTTCTTTGTCATAGCATATTGGAAACTGGAAACAATACTTCCCCATATACCAGGCTCCTGAAACTTTATTTATGGGTTGTTTTTCTCAACACTAAAATGCGTGTGTGGTATCACAGTGATACAAATTTAAATTCTGCGCTCTTGCAGAAGACAGCCAATGAAATGGGTGGAATTTTATTCAATTAATTAATTAATTAGCATTTCTGATCCCAATGGAAGATTTTGCATCCGCTTGGCAATTTCTGCCTGCTTCATATGCGGATATTACTTAAAAACTTTTTTTTGATAGCTGAGGTTTACAGTGTCTCTGCCTGCACGAGGAAGATCCATTGAAGGACATGTCTGCAAAAGAATTCTCACAGAAAATCTTCCTCTAATCATTGCAAAGGTAAAGACAAAAATCTTACGTTCTCCATGATAAATCCTGCACCCCTCTATGGGTATTTCAGAAGAAAATTAAGCCCCCCCACACACACACACAGAAGGGATTGGAAATTCCTGGGGGTGGGGAAGTTCCAAAGGTCAAAAATTTTAAAGAAATGTATGAAGCTTAATTGGAATATCCAGATGGGTGGGGGAGGAGGGGGGGGGGGGAACTACATGCTTTAGAGGGGAAACAGGAAAATGTTATTTAATTTTTCTCTTTGGTAAATCATTATCTTATAATAATTCTCAAGAACTGTTCTCCTTGATAATCGTATAGCACAGTAATGAGTATGAACATAATTATTACATTGGCCATTCTTTAAAGCATAATTTCTGGGTTATTATCACTGTTTTCAGGCGTTGCCATACAGTAGCCAGGATCAAGTTGCATTACAGAAGCATGTCCAGTGTGTCGAAGACCAGGAGTACCTTCGCCATCGGCTGTCTGTGGCCAATCTTGTTGCATTTGTCAGAGATGGAGCTGTTCTGCCGCGCATAAGTGGCGCAGATGACAGGCCCATGGACATGTCAAATGTCACATTGTTTAAAAGTCCTGACAGTTTGAGAGTGGAATTTGATCTGCCACATGCTGGAAAGTAAGAGAACAACTGAACCAGAAGAAACAAGTAGTTTGTATTATTTAAATTCATTAAACCGCTACTTTTTTGTATTCTTTCTCATGTGTCAACGAGGACGTCGCCAAACAAAATTATTAGAACAAAAGTACTGCACGTGCGTTATCCATCTTTGGACATTTCTTAGTCGTCCTCTGTGAAAAAAGATCGTGAAATGACAGAATTCTGCGTGGTATGGAGAATGTGAAACACAACGGAGAGTTTTTTCAGAAGAATTTGAAACTGTTCAGCATTACAGACACATGTTTTTATTTCACAGAGTGGCAGGTATGGGTATCCCCAAAGGTGTGACGCTGATTGTAGGCGGCGGCTTTCACGGCAAGTCCACGCTTCTGAATGCCATACAGGTCGGCGTGTATAATCACATCCCTTGTGACGGGCGCGAGTTTGTTTGTACTGATCCTACAGCTTTCACAATACGAGCTGAAGATGGTTAGTAATTATCAGATTTACATAGACCACGAGCAGTTCCTTTTTTCGCGAAACTTGGGAGACGCGCCCATGCACGTGGTGAGGCTCGCGTGGGCGCGTCTCCCAGGTTTCACGCGGCCATTTTTTCGCTTCGCGGTCGACGGACTAAAAAAAAGCTGAAAAAGGGTCTGCTCCTTGTCTAATATTTACCGCAATATGCTGATCTTGTGTAATTAAATCTAGCCGAGGAGGACACATTCCATACTGATGACGTATCTCTCCAGTCTGTGATTGATTGTTTCTTGTGTGCGTTATTTGAGAATTGAGCACATGAGCGGGTGGGTGTGGAATCTGTTTAGTTAGGGTACTACTTTCTCTTCATCGCCTCACAGACTAAGGAAAACCAACATACGGCCGGCAAGAAATAATCTACAGCTCCGTGAGTGCGTATACTTATCGGGTTTCCCAGGGGTTGGGAGGTGGGGGGGCTCAGATATGAAAGGGACTTTGGATGCTCTTCGCAAATTTGAAGCAAACCTCTGAAGGAGAAACTCTGGACGTAGCTCAAGCTCTTTTGTCAGTTTTCATGCCCAATCTGTCTTTATCGTCAGAAAAGACGGCATTTTCTATTTCTTTACGGGCAACCCTAAACAAGGCCGCGATTGCTAAAAATATTGACGTTTTGTTCTTCACGAAATAAGTTGACAAAAATCCGTATAAAGAGACGACGGGATCCCCCAGATTGGGTTTACTTATTTGCTTGTTATTAGGGTTTTTTGTAGAATTCTTGTTGATATTTTCTAAACCTTTTTTCTCAATGTTAACCGTTTCTAGGTAGGAGTATAGAGAAGGTTGACATCCGTCCATTTATAAACAACTTGCCGTTTGGTCGAGACACAAGTAGGTTTAGTACCCAGGACGCGAGTGGCTCAACTTCTCAAGCCGCTAATATAATAGAAGCCTTAGAGACTGGGAGCAAGTGCCTTCTGGTTGATGAGGTACTGTTTTTTTTTTGTATTTGGTTAACGTTTACCAGCATTTTTACAATGTAGTTTCATCACAATTTTTTCGTCTGTTGCCCTTTTTCGCTTATAGGCTTTTTCCGTAGTTGAAGTAGACCATATTTTAAGTTAGCTGATGACATTTTTTTGTGATTTTTTTTGAGAGCTCACGTTCATCTTCTTTCGCCACCCCAGGATACGAGCGCTACGAATTTTATGATTCGAGATGCCCGAATGCAGCAACTGGTCGCTACAGAAAAAGAACCAATTACACCGTTCATATCGAAGGTGAGGTCTTGCTTAGTAAAGTGAGTCCAAGATCCATTTTTTTCGAGAACTGGATGAGGCCGAGGATTCGGCATGAACGATGCTAATCAACAAGGCGTGGTAGTGTGAAGTATCAACCGTCTTTTCGAGAAGACGGCTGACACTTCACTGCTGACACGTAAGTGCAGAAGTATTTCTTCTCAGACATTTTCCCCGCGTACTTTGCGAGATTCAAAACTAATTCAAACTTTGTCAAATTACAATTTTATTAATAAACGAGCTTTATTTTAAGGAAAAAACTTTTAAAAAGTCTTTTCCATCGGATTTTTTGGCAAGACCGACTACTGTGTTTACGCAGTTTAGAGTCATTTTCGGCTTTCAGATTTTGACAAAAGGCAGTCTTTTTGTGTTTTTTAGGTTCGCAGTTTATATGAAGACTTTGATGTTTCATCAATCCTTGTCATCGGTGGGTCAGGAGATTATTTCCAGGTAAACCGAGGCTAACTTGTCGTCTGTTTGCTCATGAACCAAATATAATTTAATGAAACAAATATAGTTTAATGTCAAAATGACGTTGTGTGCTTTGTGTCTTTCGTTGCAGGTCGCTGATCACGTGGTCATGATGGACTGTTATTCATGCCGTGACGTCACAGATAAAGCGAAGGTTAGTTATCTAGCAAAACGTGTCCAGTATCAACCAATGAAAGCCAAGCCTACTAGAATTATCACGTTTATCGATGGCAAGGGTAGGAAGTCCAGCTGAAAAGTTTCTCGCGCTTGTCACGTGTTTCTCGTTTTCCCGCGCTTTTCATCTTGTTACCTGCGTTTTCCCGCCATACCTTCTTGGTTTTGACTGTTGACCAGGGGTACGCGCCGGAAAAAAGGTGCCAAGCTCTACCAAGCTAAATCTATAACTATTGGGGTCGATTTTCCCTCAAATGTTTTCTCGGAGCATTCTTTCCCGTTCCTTGTTTGTTTGCCATTTTGTTTGCGTTTTCAAACAGCTCAAAAAACGCCAAAGCACTTTTTGTTTTTCTTTCTAGGCGATTGCTCTGGAACACAGTGAGACCAATGCTCAATCCCTGGTCCCGTTTTTTATGCCAACGTCGCGGATCCCGATAGCTGAAAGTTTTGACGCCACAAGGGGAGACAGAGAGAAGGTTCGCACATAAACTTATTTGATAACCTTGAGGAGTACGAGAGGAAAAAACGTTTAGAGGATAGAACAAAGAGGAATAAACAGAACGCGCCATTTCCCCGTTGTTTCTAATTATTCTCTAAAATCCAGTTATATGAGAGAAACCGGCCCAAGCGACAACAAGCTTTATTACATGCAGCAACCTTTGTTGTAATGTATGAGGGAACTGGCCCAAGTAATTCCGTACTGTAAGCTTTTGGACCTTTTACTCACGTTCCTTTTTTCTTTCACAGAAAGTAGTGCACTATATATTACAGAGGTGTAACTATAGCTTAGAAAATTTACCGCTTCATCATTCAAGCCATCGTTGAGCTGTGCTTACAATGAATTTTATTTTAAGGTCAAAGTGAAGGGAAAGACACAGTTTGGTTTCCAGGTTCAGTTTGGTCATGAAGAAATTGATCTCTCCTATATCGAGCAGCTTGCGGAGTTTAGTCAAACAAGGTAAGAATTTTATTAACCTCCTCAGTGTTGACTTTAACGACAGGTTCATACTCATCGTCTGTAGATAAAAGCTATTATTATTATAATTATTATTATTATTATTATTATTATTATTATCGTTATCGTTCCACATGGATGCATGTAAGATTCGAGTTTCATTTTTCAATAAAGGTTGATTTATCGTTATCGTTATCATTATCATTATTATTATTATTATTATTATTATTATTAGGTAGAGGCGTTTTCTCACTTGTACGCACGATAATTCGATTAGGGTAAGTGCTTCGAACATCATTCTTCTCACTCAGCTTCCTTTTGTTTCGTCTTTAGGGCTATAGCGGACGCCATTTTGTACGCTCGGAATCATTATATGGATGGGGAGATTTCGCTTCAGGAAGTGCTACAAAAGTAATTGCTTCACTTTTATTTTTCAGGATACTATTGGTATTGGTATTATATCATTTAAGCGCGTTTATCACCAGTGTCATGTTTATTCCTGGCCATGGTTCTTCATGCGAGCAGAAATTTTGCGCGATACTGAACGACTGTAACCACAGGCTGCCCATACGTTGTATGTGATTTATGTGACATTATCATGATTATGCAAGAGAATATACGAGTAAAGTTCGAATATTGCCCTAAATTCTACGTGTGGAAAAGAATGCAAGTAACATACAACGTTTGGGCAGCCTGTGCTGTAACGTAACGGAATTCAAGACAATAAGCTACTATAGAACATGAACCATTCATAAGTGACGGTCAAAAGCTAAGGATTCCGCGCATTTGTTATTCTGTTGTGTTCATACTAATCTACCCGCCCAACCTCATTTCAGAGTTCAAGTTATTTCGTCTTTGTACATGCTGACGAGGCTGGGCGGGCAGATTAGCATGAACACAAAAGAATAACAAATGCGCGAGAAAGGTCTACAGGAAAGATATCAATGTCACACATTGTCATTAATGTGCCAACCAGAAAACTATTGGCTAGTGAAACAAAGAGATCTTTTGTTTAACCTGTTGGCTATTTAAATAAAAAAAACAATGTTTGTAAACAAATGTCTTCCCTATTGGTAAAGCATAGACTGTCTTTAAAATTACTAAACATTGCCCTTCGCTTTGGCTCTTCCTCCAAGTCACCAGATTTTGAGTTCAGGAAGTTATTTACTTTGCCTTTTTATTTTATCCTTGTTCAAGGGTTGAGCAAGATTTCGACGCGAAAGGACTGGACGTACTCAGTCCCAGAGTTTTACTTGGCTCCTACTCTCGTCCCAGACTCCAAGAGATTGCGGCTGCCATCAATCGATTGAGAGCGCTGGCCATGAAATGAGATAGGAAAGCGCGCGATTCACTAGTGGTGAAGGAAAGAAATCAAAAGCAAGCATGGGGAATGTAGGATTCCGAAGGATTTGCCAGGGCCAGAAAAGATCATTGGTTGCGAGACCTTCCTCGAATTCTAGGACCCAACATCTGCAAAACGTACTCTTCGAGTCTGAATTATTCTGGTCAAGTAGGAACGCAGTTATCGTCTCCTTCTCTGTATCTCGTATAAACTCAGTCGGAACAATAAACAAAGACCTATCCCCGAGAACTGAATGATTCCTCAGTTTGTATGAATGGTTGCTAGCTAAAGGCAATATGACAACATGACTGACGTCAACTAGCGTGACGTAACGTGACGTCATGACAAAGTTCATAAACGTATAGATCCATTTCTTAAATGGCTTCCAATTTTAAATTATTTTGTATTCATTCAAATTAGCCTTTCTAACATCTGGTAAATCAAAAGAGGTTTTCTTTCAAACGAGGTTGGAAAGGCTAATTTAAATGCACGCAAAAGAATTAAAAATTGGCAGCCATTTATAAAATAAGTCTTCACAATGCAACACACATAAACAAGTAGATAAGCGATGCAGACGCCCAAAATAACGAAAAGTTCGTTAAATAAAAGGACGGACTTAACTAATACTCCAGTTTCCAGTTTATTAAGAACGTTTATAAGTTATTTACAGGCACGTTTGTATACAGATATAAAGTAAAGATGTTTATTAAAAATTAAAAGTGCTCAGTTCAGCTGTTCCCTTGTTCTTCCCAAACTTGTACGGCAATGACGGATTTTTTACCACCATAACGACGTTGGAAGAGTTAGCCCGGGTTCGTTGAAGTATTTTGTTCCAAATTCGCTAAGGCGCCTTTTAAATTTCCCTTAATTAAACTTCAGGTCGATTATGAATCGAGTGTTGCACAGCTTTATCCGCCGACGCAATGCAACACTGAGTTTCTTGAAACAATTTACTGTTTTCGCTTTCAACCAGTCCTCTTTCGCCTAATCTCGCAACTGTCTTAAGATTGCACCGCTTCTTGAAACGATTGTGGCCCGCCTCGTGTCTCCTTGTGCGTACAGTCCTGACTTCTATGGGAAGGTGGGGATAATTATCGAATAAAAATTGAACTCCCACCCATTGAAATAAGGAGATGTGCAGTTGACGGTGTTCACGGCTTTGTGATGGATACCAGCATGACTGTTACGTTATCGGAGCTGCCATTTCTGATAGCTTCACTGGCAATTCTGTTGCACGCTTCTTGGAACCGGGCGGAAACTGGGTCGATCTGGACATCGTCCGGGCCTGTATTGAAAAAATGGGAATTAAATAAAAAAAGATTCTTGTCTTACGTTTGTGGGAGACGGGTTTCTCCTTTGAAGGTCTCATCTGGTTGCGAACAGAACCGAAATTTACAACTCAAAATGAATACACTTGTTTTACAACATTTTATCTCTTTAGAAATGATTTACCATCGTCACTCTTTTGAACAATTTCTTCACTTTCTTCATTCTGTCAAAATCAAGAAGAGATGAAATTAAGTGAAATACAGGACAAATACACTTTACAGTAATGTGACTAGTGTATAGCAAGATGTTCATAGACTTAAAACAGTGGCATTTTACCTCCAGTATATTGTTGATGAACTTCAGGGCAGAATCCACGGAGAATCCTTTCCACAGACCATCGCATGCTAAAAGTAGGAACCTTTGGAAAGAATCAAATTGCAGATCGTTTCTTTTTACAAGTTCATAAAACATAACTTAAAAGTGACACTTGGAAGATATGCGTAAATTTGAGCGGACCCTCCAGTAAACACTCTAGGGAACCTTTCTTGCAATTCTATGATTGCTTCATTGTTGCGTTCGTTTAGAAAACTTCAGATCTTTTAACTGCACAAGTTTAAGTTGAAGCGAAAGCGTCTAAATTTTAATTACAATGACTTTGAACTCCAAACAGCCTTATATCAGTTACTTGCGCACGAAAATTCAAAACCGAGAAACAACCAATCACAGACACGTTCTGCGCAGATCTCTACGTCTTCATTATTAAACTTCTCGTGTCGCAACTCTGTGGTAGGGGGGAATTGAACGATAAAAACGTCCGTGTAATGAAAATCATATCGTACCTATCGTTATCAGTAACAGTGCACCTCATCACATCAGGGACACAGCTCACGCCACATCTTTTGAATCTGCCATCTCCGATTGAACGTGACACTTCCAACACACCAAGGACGCGACCTTCCCTGTTTACAAATAGTAAAGAGAGCCACAGTCACCATCAATAAAGCCAACTTTGGCAATGTATAAAATTGCCTTTAAATCAAAGGAAACCTTGAAATAGTAGTTTACTAAGGTAGAAAAACACCAAAGATGCAACAATACCCTAGGAAGAATCAAGGATGACTTTGAATGAGGACGATTGAGAAGAATTGTGATTGAAAAATTTAGGCTAAACTTTTCAAACTGTGTCACTGATCCGTGACCGAGCTCCTTTAACAACTATTCACTGACACTGAGGTGAATAGTTGTTTTAGTAATACTAAAACTATGATAATATATATAGCTCCAAAATGATTATTTCAACTGATTTATTCAACTGAGTTATTTACGGCAGGACCCAGGAGGCGCAAGAGTTGCTCAAAATTGAATAGCACAGGATATCCCATGTTTAAATATAGCCAATCGACGCGTGCCAACAACACTATCCACTATTTTTAGTATATACTAATAGCAAATAAATGCCATACAATTTTTATGAGGATCATGAACCAATCCTCATTTAACCAATCATGAACCAATCTGCATTAAGAAAACTGTCCGCTTGATTGCACCATTGGCTTTTAAAACACAAGCTCTTAGCTGTAACATTACCCTGGGTACCAGAGGTTTCCTCGCAGCACGGGGGAACTTCGCTTCGGCGGAAACCGAAACCAAAAACGCAAAATAAAACCACAAGGCTCCTTCGTTGATAATGTGGAGACCATCTGATCACCACGTACATGCATCAGTGATGTAAACTAGCGCAAGAGATATTTCTATCAGCGAGCCTTCATTGAACATTCTCCACAAAACAAACCAGACTGGATTACAGGTAATATATAGCGCTTCTCTCAAAAACATGTCTGCAAACTATAAGTCATCATTTTTCATGGTACAACCTTCACACAAAGATAAATTATTTCCAAATACAAGTACCTGACAGTTCCCCCAGCTTTTTGTATTCTCATCCTCTCCTCATACTAAAAATAAATTAAGATTTCATGACTTACAGATCTGTCTGAAACACTTGAGAAATGAGCAGATCATTCATTTAAATATTTATTATGGAGTTAATCAATAGAAAAAATATAAAGATTGATTATTAAAATTAAAATATTAAAATAACATCTTACCTGAGAAGGCGAATGATCCTTGGAGAGAGAAACTACCAATGTCTTGCCATTATCACTACACCGACAGAGAAGTGCCTAAAATAAATAGATGTTTGAAACAATTATGTTGAATACTGAGATAGATTTAGTTTCAAGAAAGATTTAAGATGAGGTAATTAAAATCAGATTGATGCTTATTGATGTTGCCATGACAAGCTATATAATACCAGAATGGACATTCAACTGACCTGCCTAAAATTGCAAGGTCTATAAGCCGAGACCCTAAACTTTTAACTTTCAAAAGCTGTTAGATTCTAATGAAAAATAAACCTAAAACATTCAGTTATAAGCCAAGACTCAAACTTTTAATCAACTTGTAAAGCGCTCGATGTGCATTGTAAAGTGAGATGAATAAACATATAAACCGTAAGTGGTAAATCACAATTAAAAGAAAGTTCCCTCTCGGGAAAGACACATGCAACTTTAAAGGGGTTTATGAACAAACATATTCAATAAATAGCATTTATATCTTATTGGTCAGATAACTGAAAACAACAGCAAATTTATCACAGAGAAGGTGACTTTAATGTGATTATAATTATTACCCTACTAATTATAATTATTACCCTACTATCACCAAGGTTGGCAACATACAAAACGTCATCCATAACGAGTGCTGTCACAGCAGTTGATCCGTCTTTCCACACTGGTGATCTAAGTAAAGAGCACACCATTTAACATAACCAAGTTATGATCTACATGCCAAAGCATTATAGAATAACTGAACACCCAGTGCATGTCTGACAAACTTACGCCTTGGATGCTTCCAGTAGAAATTCATCATCAGTCTTTTTGTAAGCATCTGTTAAACACTTTTTTATCTCCTTGTCTTTGCTTGAAGATTCTCCTGTACATGTCAAGAAAATGAGAAAACACCACTATTAAACCTTGACCTGCATGTAAGAATGCCATAATTATTCCAGGTCTTCCATAAATAAAGGGACACTAAGACTTATATTTTGCACAGGAAAACTGAGGTGAGACCCTGAACCCCTCTGGCTGCAAAAAATGGCTGTTTCAGGTTACCTTTTAGGTACATTCAATCTACTGCATGCTGTTCGAAGGCCTTTATCAATAGCCTCCTTCACCCTCCAGCAACAATGTTGAAACCCTTTACTAGCCCATTATGTAGACAAACGATAGAATCCACTTTCCACTAACCCCACGCTATCTAGCCTAGATTTCCAGCCGTTTTATGAGGCCACATCCCTTGCCCCATTTGTTGGGACGGGGATGACCACCAGACTCCAACAACGGCTGGAAATCGAGCCTACGAGCTATTACCGGTAGATGTGTCACTGGCCTCTACCCTTATCTTTTAATGGAAACTATGGGGGTGGTGGTGGGGGAGGGTAGATGGAATAGGGGTCAGAGGAAAACTCCCCAGAAGAAGGGTAATGGGTATTTTCTGAAACACAATTTACCATCAACCTTTTGGAAACTTGAGTACAATGTTCTTGTGTAAGTGGTCAGCAGCAAACTGTGCCGCTCTATGGCCAGCATGTCCATCAAATACTCCATAGTAACACATCCTTGAGCTGCAAGGCAAAAGTATCCCTTAACTGATTTACTTGCTTATCAAAAAAGCCTTTTTAACTAACCATTGCAGAGGTCAACATGTAACTACAGCTCTATAACCCATTTCATACATTCAAGACCATTTTCCATAATCTATAGGAATTTAGTAGGGTGAGGCAATTTAATGTAAGTCTAAAGTTTTCCATTTAATTAAGAAACTATGGATCTCAGATGTCTGTCTTTTCTTTCAGGCCAATTCATGCAAATATTGGTTTTTGCTGCAGTAAAAAAATATGCAACATGTAATACTGTGTTTGTTGCTCATGTGCACAGCCACTTAGCTTAGTGGAGATGAAAAAAAGTCTTTTGCAGACGTGACTTGAAGCAATTTTTATCAGACACTGGTCAGTCAGCCCCCTCCCTACCCCTCAAACCTCCCCCCCCCCCCAATGCTGGCAAGGAAATTAGTTTAGCCTGTCCCAGATGGCAGCGTTATATAAACCTGATAACATGGGTAGACTGGTGCAAAATATCTCAGTCATTGACTTACATCCCAGAAGGTTTGCTATCAAACTCTTCAATGAAATTGTCTTGGATAACATGAGCATCTTGCATATCATTTCTCTCTCCTTTTCTTTCAGCAACAAAGCCTTTCAACTTGTACTTGGGTTCTACAAAAGGGCAGAAAAGGGAGAACCAGAACAAAAAACTTAAACGTGGTACAAAATTGGGTTCTGTCCTCGTATACCGGTGCATAATGGAATAACCATTTTTCTTTCTTTGTTTAGGAGTTATTGGGTGCTTTCCATTTACCCAAACATTTCAGTCATTTAAGTAAGAATTCAGATGAAAAGTTCTGTTTTGGTTAGTATCAACCGGAATATTTGGGATCACCTCTGGAGGTGGTCCACTTTGACCGGTTGGGCTGATCCAACCGAAATTTACCGTTCCGTTTTCATAAACTGGTTAGCTGCCCCTCTTCAGCTCAGTGGATTCTCGGGTCGGACCGAATGGAGAATAGAATGCAAAATGGAAAGGACCATTCCACCTGGTTGGTCCGGTTAAATCGGAAAATGTCGTTCCATTTTACAACAGTTTTTCTCGGTTAGCCTGACTGGTCGGACTGAGATAATGGAAAACACCCATTGGTTGGCTGTTGTGTATTGTTGGGTCTATTGTGTTGGCTCTTGTGAACCGGTATAGGAGGAAATCTGCAAATTAATCAGTATTATAATAAGCCATTCATTTAATATCCACTCCGCCCCTCCTCCCCAATATTGAGGGTCTTTGGTGTCTGCCCCCTCAGAAATAACGTTCGAGACCCCCTTCCTCTCCCTCCCCCCCCCCCCGAAGATTTCCTTGATCCTCATACGGGGTGCGGATACAAAAAGGGAATGGCCCAATAAGTAAAAATTCAAATATAAGCGCCCAAAACATCACTGAAACATGCATTACAATCTCACGTGTTAGCAAGGATCTTTTTGCTGGTATTCCATTCTCATCTTGATTTGTATTTTCGAGTTTTCTTTTGTTTTCTCCACTGTTTTCTGACGCTGGAAGGTCTTCGTACAGATTTCCCGGGACGTCACCTCCGGATCTGCTTGCTGAAAGGAAAGAACAAAACGTTATAAGAAAAATTACAAAATCGGGAAAAGAGAAGAGTTCTGCAGGTATTATTACAGGGTTGGGGAAGATCGCCAAACAAATCGTCCATTTTGAAAATTTTGAAATCGTTGTGAAGGCGCGCTTGGATGATCCGCGGTTTCATAGATCGTTGAAAGATGCTTCAAATATGATTATTTGTTATATCGTGGGACATGTGTGACCTGGACATCATATTTGGCATATATGAAGTATATCTACTTTTTTCTGTCTAAAAATGGAGGAAGAGCAAGTTTGAGCTTGCTTCGCCATTTTGCAAGAACTGCAAAAAATATCAACCAATGGTTGATAATCATGACGGCTTTAAAAGTCTTTGTCAATGTTTGTGACTCCAAGACCTAACTTTCAGGTTGTCAAGCACAGCTCAACTTTGTGTGTTTTTCGACGAGCAGTTTTGAACGCAGTCATGGCGGACGGCGGAGAGAAGCCATTTTTAGTGGAATATGCTTCACAAGGGAGGGCCAAATGTAAAACGTGCAAACAGCAGATTGCGAAGAGTTCGACTCGAATAGGAAAGTTGGTTTCCAATCCGTTCAGTGAAGATGGCGGAATGATGAAACAATGGTACCATGTCCCTTGCATTTTCGATTCGTTGTCCCGTGCTCGGGCGACAACGAAGAAAATTGATAGCACTGATGATTTGGGTGGGTTTGGGGACCTTAAGAGTGAGGATCAGGATAAAATTGCGAGCCTCATTAAAGGTTTGTGAAGTTTGCCCACTCAACTCACATCACCATCAGAGAATTATGTCGTTCCATAACTATCCCTACCGCCATCCCACCCTCCCCCACCCCCTTCGCACAGAAGGGCTTTTTTCTCAGACCACCCCTGCCCTGTTACCTCCCTCTGGAAATTCCATTTATGCTTCATCAATTTCTGAATATTTTAGTCTTTTAGAATTCCCCCACTCCCTGGGATCTAATCCTATCTTTCTGTGATTTCATGTTCTACACATTGTTGTAAGTATGTCAGTGAGGTTAGAAATAATTTTTGAAAGGTACATTTGACAAATAGTAAATGTAGTACCGGTAGTTCCAGCATATAGTGATTCTGTTAATTTTCTGTTTTTACTGTAGTTCTCGCCACCAAAAGCTCTCCTTCACCAAAAAAGAAAGCTGTCCAGGCCACCCTTCCCTTTGGAAAACCAAAACCGTCCAATGCATCAAAGATGTCTTCTGTAGATGGTAAAAGAGCTGCAAGTTCTGCTGATGGAAGCCAAAGCTTCTCACCAATCAAAGGTGGCAGTGATGAGAATAGCAGAGATAATTCATTCCGAGAGTTTAGAAGAATCTGCATGGAACTTGCTGAAGAACCAAGTTATAATGCTAAGAGCAAGATTTTGGCCAATTTCTTTGAGAAGGGGACTTCTGGAGGTACAGATGGATTCGGTAGTGTTGTAGCCTCTATCGTGTATCGTACACGGTACAGTCCACAAGAAATAAGCACATAATTTTCTGTTTGTGTTTAATGCAGTCATTTTGACACTGTTTGTTTCTCAGATGGATTCAAAGGGGACACAACATTATGGGTGAAGATGTTACTGCCAGGAGTGAACAAAAGGGTGTACAATTTGCAAAGCAAACAACTTATTAAACTCTTCAGCCAGGTAAATGTTTAACCTCGTTCTGAGGGCCTAGTCTCTTGTCTTCCCGCCCTCCTGGACGGAATGAAGTTGGTAAATGTTTTAAATGTGCAATGTTACTTTGCATTATATATTTGTGAATTTATTGCTTTGTTGGGATTGATATAATTATAGAAATGCAGTGTAGCACTTCAACAGCAACTCTGATTACCATGTTAAGGTTTTTCGAAATTTATTTTTATTTTTTTAAGAAGATTGTTCCTGACTTATTACATGTTCATGTGTCATGTTGTTTTATATATACACTCTCTCTTTTCACAATAATTATTATGTACATTTGTAAACCAGATTTTTGGCTGCAGTCAAGATGACATGATGACAGATTTAGAACAGGTAAATTATTTTATATAATTTGGTTTCATCAACTGGGTTGATAATGTGAATTGGTCACCGTAAAGAGATTCAAGAGCTGACGTTTCGAGCGTTAGCCCTTCGTCAGAGCGAACGCTCGAAACGTCAGCTCTTGAATCTCTTTACGGTGGCCAATTCACACTATCAACCCAGTTGATGAAACCAAATTATATCGTTATACTTCCCACCGACGCAGCACCACAGTTTCTTTATAAACTTACCCCCTCTAAATTATTTTATGTTTGTCAAGATGCTGTACAAGATAAGGTTTGATTTTATTTCGGCTTAATTACTTTGTTTAGTCGCATCAGTTGGCAACCAGGAAAGTGCAATTTCAGACCCTGGTAATATGCCGTGAATTAGTTGTTAATGATTCTCACGTGATTATTTGTTGCTTGTGCATAGGGAGATGTATCAGAGACAGTGAGCACATTTCATGAGAGCAGTCCTCTCCTCAAACCTTTAAAGAAAAGTTTGCTTTCTTTACAAGATGTGAGTGATATTTACTTTAAAAATTTAATTATGTTTTGTTCAAAGAAATCCACTTGTTAATTAAAACTAAGCTGTCTCACATTTATGCAAATGTAAAATTGGCATAAAAAGCAAGGCCTAAGTTGTGTTGCAGTTAATCAAGATTTATTTAGTATTGAGTGTCTGTACCTGACATATGTACATGTACGTGTATTTATAACAACTACAATTGTTACAATGGTAGTAATGTACAGTAATTGACAACCTGGTGATACATTGTATAGATGTCAATAGGACATCCTTTATTCAAATATTATTTAATTGATTAAGTTATTGATATTAGTTATTATTCATTACTATTCTGTGTTTGCAAGGTTGATGTATTTCTTGATAAGCTCAAAACGTTGACCAAAGAGGATGAGCAACAAAGGGAACTCACTAAGATGACAAGAAGGTATTCAAACAAGTTTACAATTGTGATGAGTTTTATCACTCATTTAGTATTATAATATAGATAGGATTCTGCGCACGCTCTGATTGGTCAAAAACCCATGTTTTATCAGAGTATAGAATGCATCACCAACCATGTTGCTGTTTTTTTTTTTAAAAAAATAATAAATATTATTATAGTGGTACATAATGAGTTTACCTTACAACATTTATAAATCATCTTCAAAGACAAGCAGTGAGCAGTCAAATTGTCACAACGTACATAATTTGTACATCTCAAGTAACCACATCCTAAAGTACAATAAATTATTATCATCGTCATCGTTTCCATTGTCCATGTTGTCATCATCGTCATTATCTTTATCAACTGTGTAAATGCATAATTTTCATTGCTAGAACATAATATTTAAATTCATATTTTTTCAGGTGCACGGCTAATGACTTAAAGTTTATTATTCGACTAATCAAACATGATCTCCGAATGAACACTGGAGCAAAACATGTGTAAGATATTCTCCTTAAAGTTAGAACTAGGAATGGTTTGACAATAGTAATTTTAATTTCATGCATTTACACTCATAATAATAACAGTAACGATAATAATAATTATAATTATTAATAATAATAGTAAATAAATATATTTAGTAATAAATGTCATTGTGTATAGTACACAATGTTCATTTTTATTTTAAAACTGTGTGTTTATTATGTGCACATTGAGATTAAATAATTAACTTTAATATAATTACATAAATTATGTATTTTAATTAATAGCCTAAGAAAGCATATTAATTGTTTATTAGCTGGAACATATCTTAATTAACAATTTGTTCATGCTTTAACATGTACACAAGAGGTACATTATGTATTGAAAGGTATAAAAGACGCATAAGAATTATAATCTTGTTGTGATAGCCAGAAGCAAGTATAGCTTGTTGAGTGGCAATGTTCTCAAAACCTGTACCAAAGTTGTGCAAGAAAAAGGATAATTTGCTTGTCAGCATGCACTATTGGGTTACATGCACTATTGGTATGTTTTATTAATTATCAATTGGATACTTGTTATTACTGAATGGGAGATGTGACAATATCCAGATGATACACATTCACTGATGCTCATCATATTTCATATGCAATCATCAATGGTGTGTCTTATCGGATATACCAACTACCGGTAGTCAGAGTACTTTAATGGTCAATTGCTGCAGGAAATGTATAAATAGGTTTGAATTAATATAATTTATTAAATAAATATTAAATTATCAGAGGGGAGGAGAGGTTCAGACCAAATTGAAACCTCTGAGGAGGGTTGAGAGTATGGATTTTTTCTGGAATAAGACAATAATAAAATGAGCATGTGACATATAAATATTTAAGTAATAATAATAATAATAATAATAATAATAATAATAACAATATTTAATTAGGAGCCTACTTGCCAAGGCTGTTTTCAATGGGGACCTGCAAAAAATATAAAAAAAACAGAAAATAGTAATAAATATTGACAAAAAAAATTAAAAAATATAAAATATAAGTTCTTGTCTTTATATATTCAATGTCTTCAATTTTCAGTTTAGATGCACTTGATCCTAATGCCTATGAGGCATTTCAAGCATCTAATAACCTCAGCGATGTTGTGCAGCGATGCCTTCAGAAGAAGGAATCCAAAGCAAGTGTTTTACCTGGAATGAGTAAAAAACTGAGCATCAGAGCTTCATTGATGACTCCTGTCAAACCAATGCTGGTAAAAGATATTGTTTAATAAAAATGATTTCCAATTACACAGAGTACAGTACTTTCAACACTTTATTTGGAGGACTTGGGATTGAACATGTCTCAAATTAAAGCAACTCATTTGATTGTCAGTAATGTTGTGCTTTCTGAACACTAATCCATTGTTTTATTTGAACTTTGGCTTAGGCAGAAGCTTGTAAAAGCTTTTCACAAGCAGTGAAGAAATGCCCCAGTGGAATGTATGCAGAGATCAAATATGATGGAGAGAGAGTTCAGGTGAGTCGTACGTGTTTTGACTCACTTGTGCATAAATTTACACATTGGAACTTTAATAATGCACTGACGTCCATTTGCAATACATTTGCATGTGTTTGGGTACCTATAAAGCCAGGAGTCTTATAATATTTTGAAGTAGACATCTACTTCTGTAAGAGTAGGCACTTTGGCTTTTTAAATGTTATTTTAATGCGGTTATTATGATTACAGTGAAATCTGAAACTGTTGACAAGTAGTCATTGAGACTAACCAGTTGCCACACTCAATGACATGTTGTTATTTTCAATAATTTGAATTCAACTTTCCAGGTTCACAAAAGTGGCAGTGAGTTTCAGTTTTTTAGCCGCAGCCTCAAACCTGTCCTTACGCACAAGGTAAGTTGACTTGGGGTTGTGGGGGTGGGGTGGCTACTTGATACCCTGTAATATACCATTACCCCTTATGCACCATGCACTAATGATTCTTGATAGAGAAGGCAATCATTTCACATATGTTCCATAGAAAATATCACCCCTTTCATACACCTTCTGTCAGTAACAATAATATAGTTATTTATTTATTACAATCTATGGTTAAAAGACCAAAGGTAAGGGTGTAGGCTCCAAATATAGTATAAAATAAACTAAACTGCTGATGATATTGTACACGTGTAATTATAATGAAACTATTTTGTTGACAATGATATCTCGCAGTTCCAGACTCCGAAGTTACATTGTATAGGTAACATTTTTCATTTTTATCCAATTACACATTAGGTTGCTCCAATAAAGGATCACCTCCCAAAAGCTTGTCCCCATGGAAACAGCCTAATACTGGATAGCGAGGTAATTATCCTTTTCTTGTGTACATCAAGTAATTCTTTTTTTTTTTTTCCAAATTGGAAGTCCTGTGAGTTGCCATGGTATTTAGCTTTGACCTTGTTTTTAAGTCACAAACTACGAAATACTCACATGATCAAATTTCAAGTGCTGGTGATATTTTTGCATTCACTGGTATGCTATAAAACTTTAAACCTAGCATGTATGGCATGTACATGTAGTTAGCACCCTTGATCTCTGTTTGGCAATTAATGTTGTCATATATTTTAATTATTATTTAAAATGTTTGTTGCATCGCACATCAGGTGTTACTTGTGGATAACAAGACAAGCAAGCCTCTTCCATTTGGAACTTTAGGCATCCATAAGGTATTTAAAAATGTTAAATAGATCACAAGACAACAAAATGTGTACAGCATGGGTGATGCATATGGCCCTGTATAAATATGTATAAGAAAAAGGCATTGCTTTAAATGTAATTAAATGCAATTTAATGGAGTTAACAACAAAGAGCGCTTGCGTTCCCTTGGAGTCAGCGGTGTCAGCACGTATGCGCATGCGTCAATGCCATGTGCTTTCAGCTTGTAGCGTAGCATTCCAGGAGGCGTTCCGTTTAGCGTTCCATCTTGGCGTAGCGTGGCAGCTCGATGCCCTGGCAGTTCTTCTCCCACCCCTTCCCTCCCTCTTTCCACTGTTCCATCAGTGTGACGGGTGCCTGTTCCCCTTACTGCGTGGGGGCTCATGGCTGGGTTGCCAGGATTTGCCAGCCATGGGAGCAGTCTTCATCTAGGAGCTGGCTGCCAATAGTGGAAGCTCCTGGATGTCTCAGGCACCCAACCTCCATTTTGTAGCGATGCAGTTGTTAATTATTAATATTTGAATTTAGATTATGCACTGCATTTTGTCTCCTTTAGAAATCAGCATTTAAAGATGCCAGTGTATGCTTGTTTATTTTTGATTGTCTCCAGTTTAATGATGAAAACCTCATGAAAAAGTAAGTTGTCACAAGTCAGTTGTAGTTTATTATTTTATTTATTTTAGCAGTTTTGAGAAATTAATTGTAGTGCATTCTTTATCATCATTAATCTACAGAATGTCGATGGTTGGATACAGGCCTAATTTGTGGCACTCTGGTTTCTTTTAGGAGTATGAAAGAGAGACGACAAGTCTTAGAGAAAAATGTCACCGTTATCCCAAACAAAATAATGTTATCAGAAACAAATTTTCTGAAGGTACTTCATTTGCTGTATGAATTTTAATCGTCATCACCGCCATCTTTGTTGTTGTCGTGATCGCCATTATCATCATCGTCATCATCATCATCATCAATTTTTTTTGTACCACTGAGTCCCACAATGGACATTACTGTTACCGCAATAATCAGTGCAATACATACCATTAAATATTATATCATTCTTCTGATCTTGTCAAACCTGTTTTTGTTCTTTGCAGACAGAAAAAGAACTGTCAAAGTTAATGTCAAGAGCAATTAACGAAGGTCTTGAGGGGCTGGTGCTCAAAGATGTTAATGTAATCTAGAAAATATTCAATGCAACTTTCTCTGGTAGTTTTACATATTAATGATTTCATTCGCAAGGTTCATGGTAGCACTGCCGTTTCCAAGTTGCTACGTCGTGGTAACATTACATGTGCATAACTCCTGACAATATCACTGTAGCGAAACATTTTGTGTGAATAAATGGGAGATGCTTTACGTGATCTGATCAGACAATAGCTAATTACCAATGCTATGTAATGTGAATAATATTCTTGTAAGCCGCATGGAGATCATTTAAAAGAAAAGAAAGGCATTTCTATAGAAGAATTAAAGCTTGTTTGTTTCTTTGTTTTCAGGGTTTCTATGAACCAGGAAAAAGGCACTGGCTTAAGGTACTCTTCCAGGGAGTCAGTACCATGGCTGGTTACCACAGTATTTTGTCCAGAGAAGCACCTTATTCCGATTTTGGAATAAGGTGTATGTAGTGCTCATTAAAGTGTTTTGGTGACTAAAAGCCCTGTGACAGTGTAAACTAAACCTTTGACATGCTGATGTAGTATGTCAGTCATGAGGGACTGTGTTTCATCACATTTCCAGTAACCGAGCAGAGAGCTGAAAATACAACACATGTTTGGAAATGTGATGAAACACTCTTTTGAGGCAAATAGCAATAATAATTACCAGACACCCCATATTTTGTATTGGGTATGGGGCAGGGGGGGGGGGGGGTGACAGCTCTAGCAAACACTATTTGAGCAGTGCTATGTGTAAATAAAACTTGTCCAAAAAATTTGGAATACTCTCCCGAATAGTTTGGAGACATTCTCAAAAAAAGCATCAAACTTCCTGAAATTATAACAGCATTACTTTGTGCTTTCCCCAAAATTTTCCGAGTCTCCTGATTCCCGGCAAAATCTTCAGATCTTCATTTCTTCAGAACTTTGTTTTTCTCCCGAAAGAGGCTGACTGTACTCCCAATACTACTTTTATTGCCTTTTCTCTCGCCAGCTGTAAAAAAATAAGATAAAAGATCGCTGATCTAGCTGGTGTTAGATTTCACATATTTCTGTAATTGTAGATGAAGAAAGATTACCTCGAAGAGGGTGCCATGGCTGATACTGCTGACCTGGTTGTACTGGGGGCCTATTATGGCACAGGAAACAAAGGTAACAGGACCTTGCTTCTATGGGTTGTAGTCATAAGTTTGTAATTTCCAAAGTTTTAATGAGTGACTCTACACAGTTAGTTCAGTGCACTCATGTGCAGGTCTTACATTGTTGTTCCTGCACGCATTGCATGCCTGTCTGAAGTTCCCAGTAACCTTTGCAGGTGGCTTAATGTCAATCTTTCTGATGGGAGTCTGGGATCCAGCGTCTAAACAGTGGTGTACTGTGGCAAAGTGCGGCAATGGACATGACGACAAGACTATCGAGAAGCTTAACAGTGAGCTTAAAATGAGGAAAATCAGCAAGGTTTGTGCAGATGTAAAGTTTGTTCTCCAAAATACCACATTAGGTAGCTGCATCAGACAGAAAAGTAGATCGGCAGTATGGTCGCCTCGAAGCTCTTTGGAACGTCTCATAGGATTGGCTGGGAAAATTATATACAAACAATAATAACAATGAACCAAGCCCTGAAACAATAGAGCTTTGTGTATCAAGACCCAATAAAATTAGAGGTTCTGAAGAGTTTTATGACAAATACGGCAGTAAATAGAAAGTCATAGTTTGGAGGTATATATTGCCAGCTTGACGTTATTTTCATTGATGTTTGCAATAACTATGGAAGACAGTAAAGGAATTAATTGGTTTATGTGTGATTTCACATGCAGGACCCCTCTAGGGTTCCCTCTTGGCTGAATATCCATCGCAGTTTAGTGCCTGACTTTGTCATCGAGGATCCAAAGGTAAAGCTACCCACTGGCCATCACCTACAACCACAGACAAAAGTGTTGGGAAGCTTTGCACTTTTCTCCTTCCCTCCCTTCCCCTGTTCAATGTTGAGCCCACTAGCAACCTTTTTCGTAAAGTGAGATTCCAACATTGATAGGGGGAGATGGGGGGTCCTAAAATAGTATAGTATTAGAGTTTTCAAAGTTGGATTCAAAACTTACTGTAACCGGGTATATGTTAACAGCCTGCCCAACTACTTGTCTGTGGTTGAAACTAAAAGCTCGTCGATCGTCAGTTCGCCAGCGATCTTTAGCAGCTAATTATCTCCGATTCGATGGCACAATAGGTATAGGTTTGAATACGGGCCTCTTCCAACCGACAAGTTTTCTTCAGGTAATTGTTGCTGTGTTTCCAGTCGTCTTGTTTCACAAGCAACAAACAACTTTGTGCGCCTCTTGATCTGTTGTACATACACATCATTTCATTTGCAACTTTTTACTTAGCAGACTAGTATTTTAAATTGTATCTTAGCTATGTATTTTTCCAGAAAGCCCCGGTGTGGGAGATAACAGGAGCGGAATTCAGTAAATCAACAACACACACTGCTGATGGGATATCGATCAGATTTCCTCGTGTGACGCGGATCAGAGATGATAAGGACTGGGAAACGGCAAATGATTTGCCACATCTAAAGGTACTTGATGTGATTCTGTGGCCTCGTTTTGTGACCGTCTTGTTCTGTAACTGTTCTCTATTTTTTTTACAGGTTTTGTTCAAGAACTCGAAAGCTTCATCCAGTAAGTAATCACTACTTTGTTGTAAACATGTAGCAGTCGCGCACATTGTGGCACGTTTATAAGCAACTGTGTTTTTTGAAACTGATAAGAGACGCGCTCGCACTTTCCAGATTTCACGTCGATTAGAAGTCTTAGAAACCTCTGGCAACGTAGTGGCCGATTCCAAGTAATCTTTATTTTTCGGTTGGTCTTGCACACTGATCATTTTCGCATTGCCCATAATACACCTTGTTTACCCCCCAAAATTTTGCATAACCTTTGTTTCCCAATTCTCCTGGGTATTACAGTGGTCCCAAGAGAATCTGAAAACAAAGGTTATGCAAAATTTTGGGGGGTACACATGGTGTATCATGGGCCATGCGAAAATGGTCAATGCCAGCCAAACGAGTTACGGGACATGTACGTCACGATATTTTGGGTCACTTTTTGGAACTAAATCTCAAAAGAACAGTTTACTAAAAAACCAGAGGTGACTCGAAACTAAAAAGGAACAAGGAATAACAATTTGATATTTGGCAGCTGTAGGTGTAGCGGACCAGGATGGAAGTGATGACAACGGTGACGATGGAAATGATGATGGTGACGACATTGTTGAAGATGATGATGATGATGATGACATTGAGAAACCTTCAGAAGCTAAAATAGAAACACGAAAAAGGAAAGCTCCTGACACTGACGGCGAAGGATCGCCTAATAAAAAGGTAAGATCTTGTTTGTATTCTATTTGAATTTTTTTCTAGCGTTGTCGAGCAGGCGTCTTCTCCGTCTTTGCGGGCTCAGTTTTTTCTCCTGTCGAGAGGCAGGGTGTCTGAAATTTGACCCGAAGATGCGAAAAATTCATTTTTGGAATTCATGAAGATCCGTGCGCTGTCTCTCGTTGGTCGGTGTCCGATTATAGACCTATCAGAGGTAGACTGCGAGCAGTCTCTATTTTGCTCCAAAATCCGTAACGAAAGCGAAAATTTGCGAGTGCTATTTTCGAGGGGCGAGCCGCGAGTTTCGTGGGCGCCAGCTGGATTGCCGCTCGCCCCTCGAAAATAGCACTCGCAAATTTTTCGCTTTCGTTACGGATTTTGGAGCAAAATAGCGAATGCGCGCAATCTATATCAGAGGCACTCGGGCTACGGATCTCTGTAGCAGTAGTTTGAACTTTTTGGATCGAGTATTGCCGGCTCTTCGACGGAAGAAGAATTTTTAGCGGGATTATGTCTCTCTTGTAATCGTTTCTCTATTGAAATTTTATATTAGCTTAAAGATAGCTCGTTGAATTTGTTGGTGTTGTTTATCCTCAGTCTAAGCCAGATTGCAAGTATGGATCGAAATGTTATCAAACGAACGAGGATCACCTTCAGAGATTTAGCCACCCGCAAGTGAGTATAAGCTATCGTCAAATATTGTAGGATTTTTTATCATGCTGCTACCGTGTTACGTCAGCAGCTTGCGGTTGTTGGAGTTGTTAGTACATGAACACCACCCCACCCTGCCACCAGAAGTGAGGAAACAATTTTTGACAACGAGTAGAGAGTATTTTATTTTAAAGCGTGCATCCTTCATTCACTACTCCTTGTTTTGCAGGCTCATGAGGCCAGCAGTAGTCCAAGTAAAAAGAAGGCAAGTCAGATTACATTCATACGTCTGCGCTCTATTTGAAGTGTTACAGCCATGCGTGACAAATATTTTAATGCTGTCAAGGGCGTAGCTCCGGGGGTCCTGAGGAGCCCGTATCCCCCCCCCCCCCACCCTTTTGAGACTACAATATTCAGGTGCGGAAAACGCACGAATCCGAAGAATTAACTTAGTGACATACAGTGTGCCCCCCCCCCCCCCCCCCCCGCCTTTGAAAAATCCTAGATACACCCCTGGCTGTTATAAAATTTGCCTCTCTAGCGATTTTCTAGAGACGTTTACTAGTTTCCTGCAAGTGTTTTAATGAGCTATCTTGTACTTTTCTTCTTAGTGGTAATTTGGATTTCTTTGTTTGCTCGTGCATGTGTTATAAAGTGTTTTTTTGTTGTTTTGCTCGCAGAGTTTGAAAGACGTCTTTCGTGGACTGACGATATTTCTTTCAAAAGATCTTGAAGATCTGGCAAAACTCCGAAGATACATTATTGCGTATCCTTTGCTGTATGGCGTATCATGTAATCGAGAAAAGCACAAACTTTCATTTCGGTCAAGTAAAACCATCATGGTATTACTTGGTATTACTTGACCGAAATTTAAGTTAAAGCATTTTTAGCTTGTTTTGTTCATTTTGAAACCAAGTGAGTGCTTCACAATGTCATCTGAGCCCTCTGATCTCTGATTGGCTTTTTAAGTAGGTAAAACACAAGTTCATTCATTTTTATTTGCATTATTTTCCACACGTAGAATTTAGGGTAATTTTCAAACCTTTCTCGTACATTCTCTTACATTTAATATGTCACATCAATCATATACAATGTATGGGCCGCCTGTGATTTGATTCACAACCCACTTCAAGCAGCCATTAGTTGGTACCGCGAGTTGTTGCCGCTGCGTGGGAGGTTACTGTGTATGAGCGACTTGAATGTATGATCGCGTCTGGCGCTCAGCTTGTTATACATTTCTTAACATGTCATTCTACTTTAGTTATGACGGAGATTTGGTGGAGGAGTTTGAAAAGGACAGTGCAACTCACATTGTCAGCGATACCAATGTATGTATTTCCGTACCATTTTTTGGGGTAGTGTAGCAGCTCTCGTTAGCTTGTAACTCTGCTGGTCCTCTGATCTAAGTGAAATAAGTTCCCTGTAGCCGGTTTTAAAAGCTTGCTCGGAAACTTCAAACTCTATCAGCGAGCCAAGTTTCGTGCGATTCGGTTGAAAGGTGTCGATTTTTCGCAGTTTCCAAGGAAGTCGTGTGTAAAAAAAAGGGCGTTGTTTTTTACCTCGATTTTTTTTCTCTTTCAGATTGGTGACACATCAAAACGCTCAGCTTGTCTCGTCACTCCAGCTTGGATCTGGCAGTCCATCAAGAAAGGACGTGTCGTACCTGTAAATAAGTTTGCACCGTGAAATTAAATCTATTTATGAAGTACTTTACTCACAGCACGCAATGGATCAGAGAAGCTTAACTGATCTCCTTTGAGCTCTGTCAAACGGAGGAAAAATTGAGACGGCTGTTTAACTGTTTAACTGCCATCTTATAGTAGCTACGCGAGGTAATTTAATGTATTACAGATTATCTGTAAATTTAGAATAATCGTGTCGAGAATAATTTATTTGCGTCTATGTCTTCCTCAGCCACAGCTTAGTGAATACGTGAACTGTTTGCCTTCGTTTATGAAATAAACATGCACATTTCATTCTGATGTATTGTACTAGAAGTCTACTTGATCAACCAAGCACCGATTTGATACCAGCTGTGCGTTATACCCCCCCTCCTCCCCCCGCCCCGGCAAATAATTCATTCATTTAGGTTGCCTGTGTGACTGGCGAGCTAGTTTGCGGTTGTGTGGAGTAGGCATTTCCCGATTGCGCTGGTATAAAATCCTAAAAAAGTGCTGGCAAAAATGGCTAAAAAGTGCTCAAAATCTCCAAATAGTGCTCAAAAAGTGCTAAAAGTTGTGAACAGTTGCCTCTAAGCTTTTCGTAAATATGTCAATTTTTACTGAAGTAATTAACAATCTATTTGCGTAGTGTTATTCGACAGGTTGTTACGAAAGGTTGATAGAATATAGAACAATAATATTTTTCAAGTTACTTCACATGGAACGACGAACGTAACAATGCTTTATCACGTGCATAATAAAATTTGAAGGCTCTTACTTCTGTCTATTTATTCTTGACAACATCATTAGTTATTCAAATTTATGACCTGGAACACGATTCTCGTTGCGAGCGACACACAGTTTTGGCTTTAAAATGTTTTAGAAGACATGTTGCTCGAAATTTGCTCGAAATGTGAAATATTGCTCAAATGTTGCCCAAAGTGCGAAAAAGAGCTAAGGGTGCTCAAAATGCAAAATAGTGCTCCAAACTCTAGTGGCCTAGTGTGGAGAGCAAGTGACGAATCTGACTGGGAGAAACGAAAAACCAAGCCCTTCACCGCTCGCTCGCTGCCCTCGACTAAATCGTCACGTTCGCTGGCTAACATTTTGGAAAGCGTTTCATAAATGAAGGCTTTGCATTATGCCATGTGATTCGATGGGAGAAGGAACTGTCAAAGCTGCCTGATCGAAAAACTGACTCTGGTCCTTGTGTGGTTTTAAATGCATTTTGAATGAGGTGCAAACTTATCACGAAGTTTCAGTTCCGTGTGTTTGTACAAATGTACAACAGAGCATTCGCTTTCGGTGTTCCTTTATACGTTATACTCGTGTTCTGAAAATATTCTTCGTGTTTCATGATAGTTTATATGAAAACTGAAATTGATACGTGTCATGAAACGGCATGTACCCTGGAACACCAGAAATACCGTCAAATGCCAATAAATTTGTAAAAAATATATATAAAAAAATAATATTCTGATGTTCCGGTGTTCCTGGTTTAAGTACATGCCGATTTTAATAGTGCACAGTACAGACAATCGCAAAGGATTTTCAATGTTGCGTCATTGAAAAAGTCCCAAGAGTCCTTTATCATCCGTTTCTAAACAGGTATGAGTCTTACATTCCGATAACAAGTGACTTTTGTGTTGGTTAACCACATGGAAGGTTGTGTCAAAGCAATATCAATGTACCACGCATTTTCTGATTTTATTGGCCCAATAAACCATCCCATTCCAAATATTGTGTGATATCGTACATATCATGCATCCCGTAACCAAGTACCAAAAGCTCTTGGCCGGCCTTCTCCGAGTGGCCAATTTTGCGCGAGGCGTAATAAAATGAAGTTTCGGACTGGAACACTTGGGACTGTGCATAAGTTAAAAACTTAGCATTCGGCAACCCTATAACTCTTCAGATTTGCAGGTATGATCAGTTATGAACGCCCCCCGAATACCGGTTTAACTGCACCTAACCCCAAAATATTTTTTTCGCTAAAATGAGCCTTTGCACCAGTTCGAAACGCATTGCACCTTTTGTTTCTCCGTTTCACAAAATTCTGACTATTTTTGCATCCAAAAGTTACGAAAAACTGTGCATCGACCGAGTCAGAAGGGGCGTGTGTCTATTCCCTATTTGACGTCACATACTAATTTGCATGCATGTTTACAAACACTTGATGCAATTCAAATCAGTTTGTGACGTCAAACTGGGAATAGACCCACGCCCCTTCTGACTCGGTCGTGGAACAGTTTTTCGTAACTTTTGAATGCTATAAACAGTCAGAAATTGGGAAAAAGGAGAAACAAAAGGTGCAGTGCAATGCGTTTAAAACTGGTGCAAAGGTTTATTTTAGTGAAAACAATATTTTGGGGTAAAAATGACTTTTTTGTCCATGGAATGTATAAATTGCATTTTTAAAGTGCATATGACACGAAATCTTTCCCCGTTTTTTCTTAGTTCGACATGTATAAAAAAACGGTTCCAGCCGTAAAACCGGTTGTTCAAACTACGCGCTTCTCGCTTCAAAATTGTCCCTCGTTTCGCGCGGCCAAAATGTCACATGATTTGCCTGTGTGACGTGCGGCAGAGAGAGAGACCCTGGAAACGAGGTTGTCTCAATCCAACATTTTGGACGGTGTGGAGATCATTTCGCGTGGCAAGAAAAGAGCCAGAAAAGAGGTGGAAGCGAGAACCGAGTATTACCAAATATTCTAAAACATTCGTTGGAAGGTTCAATGATGCTTCAATTTGCTAAGGATCCAAAAAAATATTGAAGAAATCGGTGAATATTCCTCCAAAGGCATCGATTTTGACGAATCTTGTGTCGGCAAGTCCAGTCTTGGCATATGACGCACCAAGTTAACCTTACAATGTAAGAAACCTCAAAATAATAGTAAAAACTAAAAACTAAGAAAAATACCAAAGAGGTGATGCTAAACCAAAAAGGAATAAAGATGGAGAAGATTTATTGAGATGAATTTGAAAATTTTAGGCTAATGTTTTCAAAATACACAAAACATGTCCTAGCTGCTTTAAATTCTCCGGTACCTATTTAATATACTCCTGGTTGAAGCAACATGACCTCGAGACCGAAATTATATGATTATCGCCCCTTATTTGCCTCACCCTATTGCACCTCTTCCATATACCTGCCACAGAAAAAAAGGGATGGCGGAGCCGGGGGCACTTTTTACGACGATGACATTTTTTTGCTTTAGTATAAGGGTCGTGTAAGGAAAATTTAAATACTAAAGAAAAAGGAAAACGTAAACGAAAAAAGTCCGATTCACCACAGATTATCCCCCGAGATGAGGTTATTGGCAAAAATATATTCAGTTCATGTTCAGTAGTTATTTGAGAAAAGACGTAAAATACATAGGGCACCAACCAGATGAAACAAGTGCTTGAATCCTACTTGCTTCATTTAGTGACGAGAATTTACAAAGCTACAGCCTTGTTCAAAACGTGTCCGAAACTGTTCGTGGTTACGTACTTCCTTACGCGCATCCTTTCCACACCCGGGCAGCCTGTGTAAAAACCCAGCTTAGTGTACTAAAGCCGCGATATATCGTGGAAGGCTGAAAATATGTATCAAGCTTACAAAACTTCTAAAATATTGCTGTAGCACAAAAAGTACCTGTCATTTTGCACTTATCCAGGTTGTCTTTTTTTAAGAAATATATCATGGAGAACGTTGACAATACCATTTCCGAGCCTCTAGATTTCAAAATTTTCCCAGACCCCCCTACAAACTCACTCGTTTTCAAGCCCCCCCACTTTCAAATACGCTCCGCCGTCCCTGAAAGTTTCTTCACTATGCAAATACCATTAGGAAAATTGAAGATTGGCTTTGTCACTAAGATGACGTAATATTAGTACTCAACTTCTTCCTCGATAAATACAGCCATTTGTCGTATAACACTTCTTCGATATGGGCCATGTTTATACATAGGTGTACGGGCCGGGGGTCCGTGGGGCGGGGGAGGGGGCTGCAGCCCCCTTACTGCAGCAACTTACGCTTATGTGTTTTATATGTTCATTTCGCCGAATCGAATCTCGAGAACTCTGTTATTCGAGTTCAATGAAACGGAATCAGATCAATGAAAGCGCGAGAAAAACCTTTATTTGACCCAGAAAAGACCATATCTGTCAACGCGGCCTAATTTGTTCCAATAATTGATTCTGGTTTCCTTGTTTAAGACGGAACTTATATTTTAGGGAAGTCATTTAGAGAAGACGCTCAGCTTTCGAGAGCTGAAATGGTCACAAAGTTATTAACTTCCTTTTAATTCTGGTGGGTGTCAACGTGGTATGCCAATAGACCATTTTACAGTTCTGTGAAATGTAGCCAGGACTCTGTATGAAAGCGAGGGTTGGGGTGAGCATAAGAACAGAATGATTTACATATCAAGAGCTAGCAAGAGGGTTTATATCAAAACAAGGACACCGTGAGCCTCACTTCCATTCAAAGGCTTGGTAACTAAGCTCAGAACTGTAAAATGGCCAATTCTTTCATTTGACTGCCATAATTATTCGGAAGTGCATTTAACCCTTTACTGCCCAAGGGGTCTCCCTTTGACGAGTAAAATCGTCTGGCGTTAGACAGAGTAAAATCTATAAGTCACGCTTGGGCAGGAAAGGGTTAAGGGAGATAGTTTTTTTAACCCTTTACTGCCCAAGGGGTCTCCCTTTGACGAGTAAAATCGTCTGGCGTTAGACAGAGTAAAATCTATAAGTCACGCTTGGGCAGGAAAGGGTTAAGTTATTTGGGCTCGTACGTGTCGATTTTGTTCCCTCTTCAGCAAAACCGCTACATATACACAGCTCGTAAACAAATTGACAATTTGTACCCTTTTTGCTGTTAACCTTTACATTAACAATATGTGTTCCGTTTTAGCTGATTCAACAAAACAGGAAGTCAATGGAAGAAATATATTCGCTGGCGATGATTTACGTTTTCAGTTAAAACCTAGCAGACACGTGTAAGATCGGTAGCCACCGAAATATTTTTTCTTGGTGTAAAATTTAATGAGGTAAGTACACTGATATTTTTTTCTATATTGGCTTTCTACTGCTTAGACGCAACTTCTGGAAAAATATTTTCATGAGTTTTGGTGCCAGGTTAGACTCACCAGTTCATAACACCCCTCTGTAACAGACCCACTGAAACCCTACCCAGTGGATTATTTTCCCCTACCCAGCGGAAATTTAGTGCCCCCAGTACCCAGTGAATATTTTGATTTCACCCAGTGACTGTGCTTTGTTACCCAGCGTATTTTGTTTACAAAAAATAATAATAAATAAGAAAATAAAACAGAAAACGAGCGGCCCAGTGGGAAATTAGCCAACCCGGTGACTTTTTCCCGAAAACGCAGTGAGGATAAAGATTTCACTGGGTCTGTTACAGAGGGGTGTTTCATAGCTCTTGGATTATAACGGATTATAAGTACAATAAGCTGAATAATAGAAGGAAGTAGTCATCTGTTATTCTGGTTTATAAGCGAAATACATATAAGAAAACGGTTAACTATACGAGAAAAATAGAAAATTAGAGATTCGGCGGTGACTCGACATCAACATTTTATTCGTTAATTAAGATTGCCTGTTGATACTGGGAAATTTGTATTCTTCTACCTTGCTTAGCCGGTATCAAAATTTGTTCTTCGCGTTGCTAGGAAGCCGTGTCATTTCGATTTCATTTTTCTTAACAGGTAAAACTCTCCATGCCTGATAAACATCACCTTATGGGAGTATGAGCTAGTCAGATATACTACACAATTTTTTTACAGCTGGGTGAAGCGAAATCGTTTTGAATTGGTGTAAGTCATGTTACCCGAAGACGGAAGTGTTTAATAATTTCCTTTGGCAAGTTTCGCAGTGATCTCTTTCGTTCAAGTGAACACGCTCTCTGTAAAATATAATACTGAAAGTTTCGTATGTAAACAAAAAAAGGCATGACTGACTGGGGCCCTTTAATGGGACCGAGAGCCCAATTTCTCTGATTACGACAAAGGACCCAAAGATGATAATACGAGCGAGAAAACACGCTAGCTACAGGCGGAAATAGATGACTGTATTCAGCCGCAGCTAGTTCTACTGTACATATTTATGTTTCATCGAAGTCGGGGCTTCCCCGCTTCAACACATCTTGCTCGTTGTTTACGGTTCATCACGTATAGAACGTTTTCACTCACGTGACCAAAGAAAATAAATAAATCGAAAACTAGTCAGTGGAGAGAGTCAAGAAAGTACGATATTATAGAAGATAAATAAAGAAAATCACTTCTCCAAGTTTCAGGTGTGTGCGTTATTCCAAACTTCAGATATTCGTCGAAATGTTCCGCACAAATTTACAGAGCCCAGTATGGAGCCGCCATATTGGTGTGCCTCTGGAATTTACTTTGGTTATCTAGGCAACTGATTACCTGTACTGAACAAACAAATATTTATATAAACACTTTTCCTATTATACTTAAACTTCTCACAAGATAAGTATTTGTTTTTCGACAAACATGTTCGTATCGTGGCCGTTCATTTGATCATAACAACTCATCCAAATTACATGAAATCCATAAATCGTGGTTTATTTCCAGTATAGATGAGGGGAAAAGCCGTCAAAGCCCCGCCCCAAGAAAAAAGAGGCCTGAAACCAGGTCTTCATTGATTTAAGTGCTCGATAACTTAGAGTCACGTGTGTAAACTGACACCAACTAGTGAAACATTAGGGAACTTAGACTAAATCAAATCAACTAGAAACAAATCAAATCTGGCATCTCCAGTACTTAGATGTCTTAAGTTTCTTTATAATTTGCTTTATATTTCAATGTCACGAAGTCGATACGAAGGGTGTTTCAACTTAAATTGTGTTGCTTGATTCAGGATGGTGCCCGCTTTTGTTACTGTGCACATATTCGGCTATCACTAAACCCATCGGCGCGCTTGTGGAGTTTGCTCGCTCAAAATGACGAATTCAACTACGTGACCAAGCTCGCGCCTAGAGTACAAAAAAAATTCTGTTGCGACGAAATCAAGGTTATTAAGGTGGCTCATGTCAGTTTTTCAGAATCACACCAACCCAACTTTAAAAAGCTAATACTTTACTGTCCTGGGTCGGTCGGGAAACTTCTGAAATAAACCAGCTGTCAACAAAAAATCTGATAACGAAACTTTCCGTAACAAAGGCAAAGGTACCCTATATTTTTATAATTATTTCGCGCTCTTAAAATAGTTCAATGCCTTTGACATTTTCAGGGAAAGCACGTAACATGTTATACTTTCGATCTAGAGATTTTACAAAAATTCTATCGACTAGTTTTTACATAGATGCTCCCATATCAAAGACGTCCCTTCTGTGAGAAAAATGTGAATATTAAAGACATTACTTTTAAGTTCATAGAGAGAGATCTAGTGAAGCAAACTAGAAGAAACCTTTCAGGAAATTTGTTCTATGCCAAAGGTATAAAACATGGAAAGGACATTGTTTCAATCTACTGGAAGTCGCTACAATCAACGAACTAACAGATACTGAGTCGAACTTTTAAATTTTGACTGCAAAATATTCAACTCGCTTTTTTTCAAAAACGCTCTCATAGAATTTTTTCAAACTTTGCAGTGTTGAAGACCTACATGTATACTACAAGGGACGTTGATTCGTTTTAAAAGTCTCGATATCGAGAAAAATGTCGATTTTCGGAAACCATGACGCCATCGTTTCGTTGCTATGGTAATACCGATGCCAATGAAATCTACATTTTTGGAAACATTATTCAATCTCTAGTAAATGTGCCAAAAATCTTGCCCGACCGACCCAAGACAGTAAAGTATTAGCTTTTTAAAGTTGGGTTGGTGTGTTTCTGAAAAACTGAGATGAGCCACCTTAACCTCTTACTAACCGAGCGCGAGGGCCGTACTGGGGAATATTGGCCCGAGGTCGTGGAAGTACTAAAACGACCGTGGTCCAATATCCTCCAGCACGGCTCGAGCAAGCTAGGTTAGAAAGAAATTTATTATATGGCACTCAGGTCGTGTATGCTTGTTAAAAACTGACACACTTTCGGTGACTTGAATAAGGATGTATACTAAACCGGGATAAGAGAAGAGCGAAATTTCAGTTACCATTACCTGCTAAACGATAAAAATGGCTCAAATTTAACAGTTAAAAAACAATTATTTGCTGATCGCTCGACTGCTAACTACAATGCAGGTATGAAAATTGCATTAGATAAAAATATTTAACTTGCAAGGGAGGGGAAAAAAATTATAACAGACCCCAAAAATGATTCTAAAACAACTCATTTCCCTTTTGAAAATGTGAGGTTACCCCTACTTTTGTATTTTATAAAACGGAAGTGGTAAGTATAAAGAACACGTGATAAATATTTTAGTCATTTAACCTATACTCTGGTAACGGTCAAAGCATACGATTCTCTGAATTCAAATCAAAGCTTATCAGGATGGTTTGAAAACATGTAGACCCAAAAAATATTATTAAGCATGATTGTATTTATTTATCGCCATTTTAGTCATTTAGTGCAAGTGAGAGTTGTCAGAGTCAAAATTATGGCTCTAATGCAAATCATTTTGTTCATAAATACAAAAACTACGTATTCTATAGCATTTGTTAGTTATTTTCCTTTCATTTTATAAAAACACCTCTGCCAGCACTTTTTTCTAGATTTGACACCTAAATATCTCGAAAATGTGTGTGGTTGCTCCCAATTTAAATTAATTTCTTTTTGGATTTGTGGTTGGTAAATTCGTGTAGTCTTAACCTATACTCTGGTAACGGTCAAAGCATACGTTTCTCTGAATTCAAATCAAAGCTTATCAGGATGGTTTGAAAACATGTAGACCCAAAAAATATCTTATTAAGCATAATTGTATTTATTTATCGCCATTCTACCACTATCGGTTATTACAAATATTTACCTTGAATACAACAACAACAACAATTTATTAAGGTATTTCCATAACAATATACACGGTAAAAAATGGAACTAAATAAAGGAAAGTAACATCCGAATCATTTTACGAAGGACGACTCATGTCTAAGAGAAAATAAAGGCAGCAGTTGATTGGAAAACAAAAGGATCAATGCTGTTTAATACAAAGAACAAAACCTAACTGATTAAAATCTTATGTTTCGCGTTTATATAAATATGATGTTTTTACAAACATGTATGAAAAGGTAAACGACAACGAGTTGTCTAGAGATTACAATTTAGCCTGGTGACATCGATTTACGCCGGCACAGCGCACTCTCATAGCACTATATAGAGAGCGTCTTTTAAAGTTTAGCTTCTATTAAACAGCGATCAATCTTAGCTTAACGATATAAACGTAGCCAAACGCGGGGACTGCTAGTGTCTCCATGGCCATGCAATCTTGTCCATCCTAAGATGCTACTGAGGGAGGGCTGGTATCTGACTGAAACGGAAGCTGCTTCTCTGCCTTCTTTTTCGCTCGGATGCGGTACGCAACGAGAGCGATGGCAATGATCAGAAGAACCACCATGGCGCTACCCAGAGTAGAAAACACCACAAGGTGACTGCTGGCCTGAGGACGGACGACTTCCGTGATGGTACCAGCTTGTTGCTTACTCACGTCACCACCCATGTTGGGGAAAACTCGTTCAACGATCTTTTTGTACTTCTTGTTCATATGCTCGTGCACGAATTCTTTCACAACATTCTCGAACCCCTGGCATTTATCCTCACGTGAGCATAGCAGAAGCTCGCGGCATATTTGATGGAGCTGGTCGAACCAATGAGGCACAATAGCCGTCTCGTTGTCGTGGTAAGCAGACGTGTCAAACCAGAAGTATCCAGTGCGATTGGCGACGCGTCGTACAGCGGACATCAAGGTGATATACTCGCTCCAGCTCAGAACATGCGGACAGAATCCGGTGCTGATTGGCGAGAAGACCTTACCGGCTGCATTGACAGAGGCATCACAGTCGGTGGCAAGCGTGTATATGGGACCCATGTGGACTTCTCCGTTCTTACCTTGCGGGTGAACAGTGAGGTCGACAACCATATGGTCAGGTGTGAAGCCGTCATGGGTGATCTTATTCTTGCCACCTGCCGCTGGGAACACGGCTACCACTTTACACCAAGCCGTCTTCCGCTCGGATCCCGTAATTCCATGGATGAAGTCACCTTCGGAGAGTTCGGAGACACGAACGATACCTTTCGTTTGCTCTTCCACCTTCATTTCTCCGGAAACACATCCGTTGAAGTTGATAGTGATGGTTTGGCCACCGTTACCATTTCCGCCATCACCACCATCACCACCATCACCACTGTCTTCTTCATCCTCGTCGTCATCAGCTTTGACGTTATTGACGAAAGCAAGAATACAGAAACCCAGCAAGAGATAAACTAACAATCGGGCCATTTTCTGCACTCGGTCAATCTGGAGAGAATTAAGAAATTCAATAGTCACTTTCGATAATATAGCACCGACCAGTCCAATCAGGCTTGGAAACGAGAAACGTTATACCATTGTTTTAAGTTGACTATAGTTCTTCAAACTTAAACCATAATTTTTGGAAATTGTTTGATTTTTTTTGGTTCCCATCATTGAAGTGATGTTCCTGGATTTATGGGCTCCCATTATAATCATCTATCTGCTTTGGAGGTGTCATCGAAAGCCTTGCATTTTATGCCATGCCAAGGTTTTATTTTGTACAACAGTTGTTGATTGGTACAACGACAAAACAAAAATAAAAAACAATGACATATAATTTTATTGGTTGGAAATCAAGACAACAAACGCAATCAAAATTTTACTGATTAATAATTTACGGAATTATCTGTGTAAAGACGTTCGGTAAGTTATCCAGTTTTGTCACAAAAAGGAAACAAAAAACAACTGAATTCTGTTCTGTAACAAGCAAAAAGCGGCAAATGATTGAATTGATATAAACATCTATTAATATAAGGAGCTGATCTTAAGAGACCATTTTGATAATGAAAAATCGCTGAAGACGTTATTTATGATCAGACACCGTGTATTATAACTCGTTGTTTGATTCAAGCATTAATTAGTTAGCAAAAAATATGAGGCAAAACACACGTCTAACGCGTTGTACAACACACGACAACTTGTTTTAATCATTTCCGACCTTTTCCAGAAGTTGAGCAAGTTCAGCTTAGTTGTTTTTCACCTTAGCATTACAATTTCTTTAATGTTTTGATCATTTTCTGAATACTGCAGTCTCAAGCCAACTGAAGCATGAGTTGCAATTGCGATAGCTAAATAATATCTGCTGACAGAATTTAACAACGAAATTCAAAATATGATTTGAGTACATCCTTAGAATGGACAAACTGAAGATAGTAAGGACGCCTCTCGTTTCGCCCATACCCTTTTTGTTGGAACAAGCTGAGTAAGTTGCCCTAATTGGTTCGATTTCCTTACCTCAAAATGCAACAGCGCGTTTGACCACACCAATAGAGTTGTAGCAGTTCTTAGTGTCACTGAATTGCGCAAAACAACGCCGTCTTTTATAGCATAGCTCGCGCCATTTTGCGGTCGGATGCTATGCAGGCTGATATTAAAAAAAGACTGTTTACATGCCAACCACATCCTACATATAAACAAGACGTTTCTCATCTTATATCACTTAAACTTATTGAATCCTTAAAAGTCAATAAGCATCCACAATCAACAAACAGCAAATATCACAGAAGGTTAAATCGGCTAGAGTTTGTCAGGCAGTTAATAACGGGGTGACCTGTGAGTGACGAATGAATGAACTGCCGAGTAAACTCTAATGAAAGAAGAAAGGCTTGTGAAAGTAAGTGAATAAACTCTAGTAAAAAAAAAAACAGAAAGGTTTATTCCGGCGGTTGTTAAGGAACGGACGTGAAAATATGATATTGCAATTGAGTGTACACTTAAATTCCAGGTTTTGAGTGTTTTCCACGTCAAAGAGAAAGTATATAACACACTTTCTTTATTCTGAAATACTTTGAATATATTAATTTAGCTTGGTTTGTTTGTTTTATTCTATTCGTTTCAGGTTTTGTGATCATTGGCTTGCTTTTTGACAGTCAAAAAGGATGTAAAAAAACATATTTTACTAATATGTTTTCATATTATTTTGAATATACTAATTTAATCTTTGTTTGTTGTCCGTTTTATCAATTCACTTCGAACCATGTCATGGCTGGTTTCACACAGTCGAAAACAAAATATAAAACACGTATTTTATTAAATAAATGTCTTTTTTAATTAGGAATATATTCAGTTAGTTTGGTTTGTTTGTTGTGTGTGTTGCCCGTTTCGTTTCAAACCATGCGATGTCAAGGCTGGTTTTACAGTGGGTGTTGCTCATACTACAACGTTAACAAAAGCGTATACGTAAGTATTCAAAGAACTATTTTGTAAGTATCCAAAGAACAATTTTGATTGGTTAATTGGCTTGCGATTGTGCTTATTAAGGCTATGTCAAACAGCGATTCAACTATATTGATGCTTGTGTTGTTTTTCAGATGCCCAGAGAAATGTGGAAAATATATTATTGGCGAAATCCATTTTAAAAGCATTCATAATTGTTAAAAGTTTTAATTTTCCCACCCATCTTGTGGCCAAATATTAGAGGCACTTCGTTAACGCGTTAAAGTACTCGAGTCTTGAGTGTTTTTCACAGACAATAATTATCCGCAGCGGCAAAGATAAGTCCGCTGGAGAAGGAAGTAAACAAAATTCCATTTAATGTTAATTTGTAAATAGTAAAATGTGTTAAATAGGTTGAATTTTTCGTATCGTCCAATCCCAACACGATAACAAAGTTATCACTTCGGATTTTATTTTTCTCACGCCGGCCGGCGCTCTTGGCGAACCTAGCGAAAACAAAGTGTCCATGACAATACTTGTAGGATATACGATTTGGTCGAGAACTGAAGTAATATTTAAGCAGTTTTCGTAGTGGCGCGTAATTTGAGAGGCGTGGTGGCCACGAACGGTCGAGGTTCGAGCCTCTAGCCGGCGCACTGCGTTGTGTTCTTGGGCAATACGCTTTACTCTCACAATACCTATCTTCACCCAGGTGAAAAATGGGTACCGGCGAATTTACTGCTGGGGGTTAACCCTGCGATGGACCAGCATCCCATCCAGGGGGGAGTAGAAATACTCTCCGGCCTAATGGGCCATTTGTCTCGTATGCAGACTTCACCTGCCTTTCTTCGTAATGGCGTTAAAGAACTGATCCAAATGAGTAGACATGACCGCCGCGCTTGCAAGATGCCATTAGCTTTAGGTGTATCGAAATGCTTTAGTATATCCTGCAACAAAATTTTCAAAAAGAACTGTACACATTACCGGCTGGAGTAACTTTTTGAACAAATTCAGGCACATGACTGTTCCTATAGATATCCCTATCTTAACCACTATATGACAGCTCCATGACGTATCTTCCCATTTGACAGACATACTGGTTTCTTCTTTTTATATAATTACCTATTTTGTGCTGTCTATCTTACAAAAACTATTATTTTAGTCAGTGTGTCAATGTTATGCACGACTGTATTATATAATTAATAGTGAAAAAGCCCCTTTAACTTTGAATCCAATTAAAGTCCGAGTGTCGTGTGCACCTTCATTCCTCAGTCTACTGTCAGTCAATTGTGAAAGATCCCTCGAATAAACTATATGATTTGCTACCGACACGCTGTAATGTCGGATATAACTTAAGGTGAGAAAGGAGGTTTGCCCAACCATTATTCCTAACAAAAGAGATTCGCGGACTGCTTCGTAAACAGGTGTGTCTCAGAGGAAATATACAGTTAAAATCGTTTTTATCTTGTACGTTTGAGTATAAATTGTCTTGTTAGATTTCATAGAAATTTTGATCATCATTTTTATACGTTTTGTAAAGTCACGCAATTCAGTTAGGCCTGCAAAGTGTCTAAAAATAAATCACAGTCTTTCTTTCTTTCTTTCTTTCTCATTGTACAGCTAGGATAGTTAAGCCGGTTTTCATGGGACCAATTAATACTGGCAAGCAATACTTGTTTACTTCAATTTACTTCCACAGTTTGTAAGTTTGTTAGAAGTAGAAGCTTGAATACTTTACCAAGAGTAGGCAAATGTCATGTTTTGAGCTAAAAGACACCCCTCTGTAACAGACCCAGTGGAATCTTTATCCTCACTGGATTTTCGGGAAAACAGTCACCGGGTTGGCTAATTTCCAACTGGGTCCGCTCGTTTTCTGTTTTATTTTGCTTATTTATTATTATTTTTTGAAAACAAAATACGCTGGGTCACACTGCACAGTCACTGGGTAAAATCAAAATATTTACCGGGTACTGGGGAGGTGAAAATAATCCACTGGGTAGGGTTTCAGTGGGTCTGTTACAGATGGGTGTTAAAATACGTTTGATAAACAGAAGATTACTTTTGTTTATTTATTTTTTGTTATAATTTAGGCAATCATGCAGATCCCTTTAGTGCTGTGCGGTCATGATTAGCAATTTCCTTCCATTTCCTTCTTTGTTCATGCTCGAATTCCTGACACCTACTATCGGGTGTTAATGAGTAATAAATCTGTCGTTTTCTCAGGATAACTACTTAATCGGAAAACCAAGAGCCAACATTTTAAATTGAGAACTTAATTAGGGTTTTAATTATAAATACATCGAGGTTTCCCAAACTTTCAAGATCTTCACGTCATATAGCATTGTGTTGACAATTAATGTCAACAGAGAAATGTCGTTAGAAAAAAAAAGTAAATCAATATAATGGTGTTTAAAGGGGCTTAGTCAAAATGACCATGAATGAAAATCATCTTTGGCAACGAATAAAATTTCCGTCAAATCAAAAAGCAACCTTCGCTTACTAATACTAGCATACCAAGCCGTAGAAAAACGCCAAAGAGGAAACAATGAACTGAGAATCAAAGAAACGAGACAGACGAGAAATAAACGAGGGAGATTGACTGAGAATTGTGGTTGGAGAATTGTTGGTCGGATCGGACTCGTTACCTTACCCGAATTGTGATTGGCAAACTTGAAAAATTTGGGCTAAACTTTTCAAGAAGAGTGCACCGCGAAGTATGCGCAGTAAGACATTCTGTTCATAATCCAAGCGAAATTGTATGAAATTTCAAATTTCGAGCGCGCCATTGGAAAAAAGCAAAAGACAGCGCTGATAAGGCGAAGTGAAAATGAAATCATTATATTGACAACGACATTGCTAAATGATAAATCACAACAGCTGAATAAGAGATTAACAGAGAACTTGTTGTTTTATGAAGTTTTTATTCCAGTAGTTTTTTACCACGTCAATAAAGTATTGTTAGTAAAGTATTGTATTGTATTGCAGTCAATACTGATCTTAAAACTTTCTTAAATAAAAGGTGGTCGTTGCCGTGGTTCGCCTTTCACATCTTCACCTCCTACAGGCGACTGGCCTTTAGTGGGTTTACAGTATTCAGCGAATAGACAACTCCCGCAGTGCAGTACTAGTGTTCACAAAACAAACGGTTCATTAACTTGATATGATACTCTTTTTATATAAGAACGTTTTTTAAAAGAGTGGTAAGGCTGATTTTAACTAAATTTTGAGAAGTTCAATATGCAAAGGGCATCCTAGGCTGAAAGGCAGATAAGTTTAGATCGCCGTCCCTATTTTGCGCACAAGCCGTTTTCTGTTTAATGAGTAGTATAAACAAAATTAATGCGTAACATAACAGTGCAATTATATTCACATAATACACATGGCTTTAAATTTAACATTACAAATGACAAATTTTGTGTAATAAATCGATTTTTAGTCCAGTTTAGGGTGCGTTCCTTTGGGGTGATCCGGATCAGGATCAGTGATCCGGATCATGGTGCATCAAAGGCGCCGGCGAATCCACTCTGAGCAAGGATTCGCCGGCGCCTTTGATGCACCATGATCCGGATCACCCCAAAGGAACGCACCCTTAGCCTTTGCTTCAATCTGTTTGTTCAGGACTGTTTAAGGACGATAAAAGTACTAAATAAATATCTTTATAACGTAATACCCTGCATGCAATTTTAAGAAATTTCAACCTGGAATCGTATAAGGGTGTACATGTGTTTTAGACGCTGAATTACGCTGGTCTGTTGCAATATTGAGTCCTGAATCTGCTAATATAATTCAACAACGCAACGTTTCCAATATCGCCTATCCCGGATGTTCGGACTACAGATCACAAATGAAAACAAGAAACCCACAAAGCGCTCGAATATAATTGCTCCGGTTCAATAAATACGCTTCCGACCACACGTTCCCATGTAAAAACATTCCCAGGAGAAAATATGCTTTGATGTTAGACAGGAAGTTATTAAATTTTTGAAATCTTTGAAACTTGAAATTGGAGGCAGTGAAAGCGACGCAAGTTTCTTTTTCGTAAACGGTCGATGCCATTATAGGGTCGTCATTTTTTTTCCACACACAAAAAAGAGAAATTGAAAGTCAACAACCAGATCGAAACAAACCCGGAACTTCTGGCATGTCAGCATCCCTATTTCACCACTACACAACCAGGTTGATCCTCCAAATCCCCGAAAAATTTAATAAGAAAAGAAGACTTACACTTCTAGTATTGCCCTAACCAAGAAATTTAAGCTAACCGCAAGCAAACCAGTGCGAAAGTGAACAATTAAAGGGCCCTAGTCAGCCACACCTTTGTTATTGTTTACATGCGAAAATTTTAGTATTCTATTTTACGCGGATCGTGTCAAAACGAAAGAAATCCCTGAGAAACTCGTAAAAGGTAATTTAAACACTTCCAGTAAAATAACCCACAGCAATACAATACAATTTCGCTTCATCATACAACTGCCATAATTTCGATGCCATCGAAAATGGCGGAGGCTGACTGGGTCCCCATCCCGAAAAGCTTGATTACCAATTATGGCATCGACTGCTAAAAATGGCATGGCCCGTTTACGAAACGGGAATCAGCGTAGGCGACACCGCTGAAAAACGAGAGAAATGTGACCATTTTGGCAATTTTTAAGGAAACCACTGTTGTAGAGGTACATTGTTTTATGTTAACCTTTCAACTTACACCTTCAATTGATTTTACAATTTGCTATATACAGCTGGTTTTCACTGATAACTTGAAATGTTATAAAGTAAGTTCGCACGTTTGGTCTTAAATTATGCATATGATGTCACGATTTCACGAGGCCGGGCCGTCATCGTCGAAAGCGCAAGCAAGAGAAGCCGTGATACAACTATGGCATAATTTTAGCCCAAACGTGCGAACTTGCGATGCTAATTGTAGCTTATAATTTGGTTTTATCAACTGGGTTGATAATGTCAATTGGCCACCGTAAAAAGATTAAAGAGCTGACGTTTCGAGCGTTAGCCCTTCGTCGGAGCGAATCAAGGAATTCATTCAACTAATTTATTCCGAAGTTTTCACGTTACCAGGCACCAGCCAATAGCGAAGCTCCATCTTTCTGTATATAAAAACACACGACGCACAATTCCTTGATTCGCTCCGACGAAGGGCTAACGCTCGAAACGTCAGCTCTTTAATCTTTTTGCGGTGGCCAATTGACATTATCAACCCAGTTGATAAAACCAAATTATATCGTTATACTTCCCACCGACGCAGCACCACAGTTTCTTTAGAAACTTACCCCTTGTATTAATGTAGCTTAGCCGTGACCCATTCAACGAACTATTCTACGCCTTTACATCTCCATCTTTCACCAAGGGATGATTCAGTTCCAGTTTATTCTTCACCATTCGCTTGCGAAAAATCAATATACCGACGACAAAGAGCAGTCCAAGTATTACCATGGCAACACCAACAGAGGAGAGAAGCAACACGTAGTTTCTTCCTCCTTTTCGAGCTACTTTACCGTCATAATTTTTCACACCGTCGCCCATGTCGGGAATATTGATGCCCATGACGTGTCCCTTGCTGAGATGTTCGCGCACGAACTTTTCCATCACTTCTTCAAATGTCTGGCACTGCGCATGGCGGTCGCGTTTACACCGCAGGATTTCACTGCAGATGTCGTATAGCTGGCCGGAAAAGTCCGGCATCGCTTTAGTCACGTTGGCGTGGTATACATTAAAGTTATACCAGAAGTTGTCAGTGAGGAGAATGGCTTGTCGTATTGCGGCAATCAATGGAAGATACTCGCCCCAGCTCATCTCAAGTGGACAGAGTAAGGTGCTTATGGGCGTAAAGGCCTAGCTGGCGGAATTCACAGCGGCATCGCACTCTGTGGCAAGCGTAAAGACTGGCTCTTTACGCAGCCTTCCCTTCGTACCTGCGGGTGAACAGTTCTATCGACTACCATGTGGCTTTCTGTGAACCCGTCGTAAGTGGTCTGGTTTTGACTATGGGGGACTGGGACGACGGCCTGTACTTTGCACCACCCGGGGATCCGGTCAGCCCCCCTCATTCCCCGAATGACGTCACCTTCGGAAAGCTGTGAGACTCTGATATAACCTTTGATCTGTTCCTAGACCCGCATTTCACCAGATACCTCACTGTGAGCCGCAGAGAGGTTTAGGAGAGTGATCAAGGCGATGAACAACAGCAACAAGTACATCCTGATGTCAAAGGTGTCAATCTTTGAATAAAATTCGAGAAATAATGTAACGTGAGAATTAGGAAACAAGACACAACTTAAACAGAATGGCGGCCACGAAAAGGTTTCAGTGGAGCTGAAAAATTCGCCGTGCAATCAGGCCCTTAAAGCGCCGTGACTTTTCATGGCCTCAAATTCCCGTTTATACCCGAAATATTCATCTCTGTTCAAGCTGTGATAAATAATGTCAAAGATATAGCTATAAAAATTAAACTAAAATATATATTGTCAGCTGGAAACAAGTTCTGCTTTCGGTAGGATTCTTAAACATCGATCTCTAGTTCGAACTACCGAAAGGAACAAGTAGTGAGGCTTCAACGATAGATATTGTTCTGCTCGGCTATGCTCAGATATTGGTTTCCGAGGCTTCGTCCACACTAATCCAGATAAATTTGAAAACGCAACTGTTTTTCTCCGGATTGGCCTTCCGTCCACACTAAATAAAACGGCGTTTTCGGTCACCGAAAACAATTAACGGAACTTTTTGAAAACGCTCTCCAAAGTGGATACAGTTAAAAACGCCGGCTAGGTGTGTTATTAGTAATGTGGACGGCGAAAACGGAACTTTTTGAAAACGCTGACATCAAAACAGTCGAACAGTGGCTCAGGTAATCTGTGCATGCCCTACGTCTACCATTTATCGGTTTCTGGCGAGGCAGCGTTTCAGGCGAAGCAATTGCTTTTTTCGTAAACGATCGGTTGGTCTTTTGATTATCAACTATTTTTTTTCTACTGAAAGAAAACAAGAAAAGATGATCAACCAGTATTGAGCGCGGAACCACTGGCATTATAACACCCCTCACAGAACCACTACACTACCACATTGCTTTGCCAAACCCCCGATAAATTTGATTTGCTTGACTGCCTTGTTTGCACTTCGAAAGCGAGGTTTGAAGATGAGCACGTTAGATTTTACTGCCGTTCCGTTTGCTTATTCTTAAAATTTACATACAAAATCTCGTCAAAATGCATTCCATTGTTAATGATATAAAAATAAACAAGAATTAATCCACGAAAAGCCACCTGCATCAATATAACCGCGGGGCTTCTTTGTGTAAAGACTCGGCATAAGGAGTAAGTTTTAAGAGCCGGACCTCGTGGTTCACAAGACATTTTCACGCGCACTTACCTCGTCAAGCTTTTTATTCCTGTACGTACACCGGCTGTAACGTCAATTCAGATCGAGGAAACATCTTGCTGTTGATCATTATGTCATAAGAAGGCTCCCCTTTCGTTAAAAATTATGATTTTTTCTCACAGCCTTGTAATGACATGCTTATAACGTCTACAGAAATCTTTCAGAAAAGTTCTTCTTCCAAGGCTCACACAAGCTAAGCAGTGCATGAGAGATATCAATTGTATAAACGAGGAAGTACATGACATAACAGCACAACCTCTAATGTACGTTTGCGACAAAAACGTGAACTTCGGTCAAAAGGAAGTTTAATCGTACTCATCTGAGAAGCGAAGTGTTGAAATTAACTGATTGACATTTTTGCCCTGTGATTGCGTTGTGTCATGGGCAAGACACTTTACTCTCAGGGTTTTCGGTAACATTTTAAGCTACCGGATTCATAAATCAAGAAGCGGACGTCAGACTTAAAAAAATATTTGTGACCCTCCACGGGAAAACAAGTAAGAAGGTGATGACACGGGCACGCTATTTTAACACACCAGAAAAAAGAAAATTCTTTCAACACGCTAGCAGTGTGTCACAACGCACGGTAAAAACAAAGGAGCGTGTTCATTCTAACAAAGAAGTGTGTCATGGCTGGTCGGAAAACAAAAACAGCCAGTAAAATGGCAGGCTTAACTTTATACAAACTTGGCAGTTCGTCTCTGGACGTTACGTCCGGCCTCAAACGAAACCCCTGTACTCTCAGTGCCTCTCTTCACCCAGGTGTATAAATGGGTACCTACGAATTTCTGCTGGTGGGTAACCCTGCGATGGACTAGCATCCCATTCAGGGGGAAGCGGAAATACTCTGTCGCTTTATGCTAAGGAAACCGGGATTAGCTCCGGCCTGATGGGCCACTAGGCTCGTATGAAGACTATCTTGTTTTATCTGTGCCCAGTGATTGCCAACACAGCAGAAAGGTAAGCTTCAGTGATAGGCGACTCATTGAACACAAACTCCGTCGAGCAGTTGGCGACAGGCTTCCATCGATCAAAACTTCAGTGTGACCTTATATGGAAAGATCTCGTTGTCATGATAAACGCCTTCGATCGAAGGGTATAATTTAACAAGCACCTTCTATACAGGGCATTAATAAGGTTTGGTTGGCGGAAGTCTATCGCCAACTGTTCATAGCTCGTTTTTAATAATAATAATAATAATAATAATAATAATAATAATAATAATAATAATAATAATAATAATAATAATAATAATAATAATAATAATAATAATAATAATAATAATAATAATAATAATAACAGAGATACATTGACTATGGGAAGGCCAGGACCACTTCGGTAATGTTTTTACTTCCGTAATGTTTTTAACTCTAAGGCTCCGAATCATCTTCAGGACAATTTTCTACTTTTTGCTAAAAAATAAAATTCCGAATTCCGGATTCTGAATGTTTTCGAAGGAATGCAGGCTAATCCCAACACTCTTGTTGTCATGACAACAAAACAATACTCTACAAATCAGGAAAACAGAAGATTTTAATGCCACTATATCTTTGATTAACAAGGAAGGCAACCAATGCCATTTAACTTGCAGCAGTTTTACATCACGTTGAAAGACCACATCACTTGACTGACTTTAGAATATTTTCTTTTTTTGTCCCTAGTACATTAGACGAGCAAAACACCACAAACAATACGTTTCAGAACAAAGAGGTCTACTGCAGGCAGGCATTGCATTCCTATCAAGCTAAAATCAAAGCTCATTCCAGAAACCAGAGGTATTTATGATTCTGCTGGCTGTTTTAGCCTGACAACAAATGACAGTATAGCTGCAGGTCATTGATCTGTGTTTTCATTCCTTGGTAGCAATGTACTTGACCAGGTCCACAACCCGATGACTGTAGCCATATTCGTTATCATACCTGCGAAACAGATTGGAAAGTGTTGCTTGCCATAACCTGCATGCTCAACGTGTATCGATACTGTTAGGAGAAAGCAGAAGCTTCTCACAAACTATTACAACTCTAAATTCATAACATATCACAGAAATTGCACACTCTCATCCCCAAGGCCACGATCCTTTTGGTCTGCACCAAGAAATTGAGACCTCTGGCGACCAGACTTCCAGTTTTGGAGGCAGCCAACGCTCGCGATTCTTGGTGCTGACCAAAAGGAGTGCAGCCTCTGGGGACGAGAATGAGAAATTGCACTGAACGAAGATTGTTGTCATTAAAAAGAAGGTCCAAAATGCAGCTACCTGTAAACTTGATCATAAATGAATGTTACCATGGATACTTCTTTGGTAATGAGGGTCAGACAGTACGAATACTAACACTTCCATGACACTTGCGTGTCTTTCAAGGTTTAAAGGTATCGGTTTCTTCATTCCCTCCAGTTATAACAAACATGGTCAGAATTAAGTTTGAAGACAGGCTATAAAATGGGCTAAGCTCTGCCTCCCTGTCTCAAAATCCCTGCTTTCATGACTGAATCCTACCCCATACTGAAGCGTCAAATTGCTTCATCAAAATTATTGCGTTTTTAAAAACCCAGTATGGTTTTGTTTACTCCTAGGAGCATAGTATAAATTATTTCAAATTGGCCTTGAAATGTGGATATGGATTCAGACAGACAGACTTACCAAGCAACGATCTTGACAAAAGTTGGACTAAGTTGAATTCCAGCTTTAGCATCAAAAATACTGGAGTGAGTGTCTCCAATGAAATCACTGGACACAACCTCTTCATCTGTGTATCCCAGGTACCTGCTTTGTGATTGGCTTTCAGAGGTTTTCTTCATAACTGCTTTGATTTCATCGTATGTTGTCTAAAAAACAATTAAATTTATCTTAATCATCATCATCATCATCATCAATATATGACTTCAGTCAACATGCAAGATCCACTATAGACATAATTATCAGGTATTGGCATACACAAGGTCTGAAGAGTATTTTTGGGATGTGGGATCCTCTCAATATGTATGGGAGACAGCTGCAGTCCAGGGTGTTCCTGTAAACTTTTTATCAAGGACAGTGTGCACACGTACAGGAAGACCCATCATGTTTTCTCATCGGGCTCTTTCATTGTACTGAAGTATGAAGAAGTAATTGTATTTTGCAGTCGTCTCACAACCAAAAGGGCAATTGTACATCTTAAATTCATTAGCTTATGCAATTTTTGAGGAAAGAAAAACAGGATTCAGGAAAGCAATGACAAAGTGCGGGGTTAAGGATTCGCATGAAAAAGGAGCGGGAATGTGAGATCAGGACCCCCTCTTCCAGACCTTGAAGACAGAATGCCTGAGGTGAGCATGGGGATATATGAAATGATATGAAGCAAAGCAATTGATGAAGCATGGCTGGGGGAAAGTATCAGACTGGTCAATAACTTACTTCTTTCTTCAGTCGACATGTAAGGTCCACTACAGACACATCAGGTACTGGAACACGGAATGCCATACCGGTCAACTTGCCGTTCAATTCAGGGATGACCTTCCCGACAGCCTTAGCAGCTCCAGTAGAAGCCGGTATGACATTTTGGAGGGCTCCACGGCCATCACGCCATTTCTAAAGAGAGACACACACAAACAAAATAAAATCACACCCAACTCCGAGTTGTTTTCTTTCTTTTCAGCCCAGTCAAAGTGTGCCGACAGCCAGTGATTTTGGCACCAACAACAAAATATCTGTCGCTTACTCCACAACAAGTCGTTCACCTGGACAACTTTGCCATAAAATCAATCACAAACAAAGTCAAAATCAAAATGCAATTTCTATGACATTGCTTTCATTTATCGCCAGACATAAATTCCAACTTTTAACACTCTAGCAAAGTTTCTCATGGCCAACAAACAGCCATATTTGACAATTGCCCTATAATGCATTTGAACTGTTGAATAAATTTACATCACATGTGGAAATGGTTGAATCTCTGATGACGCTATCAACAGTTAATTGGTTTACTTGCAAAACATGACAGTTTGTCTGGGCAAAGGTGAATGTTCAACACTGCCAAAATGCAGGAAATAGTTAGCCATTCACGCTTGCCCAAAACTGATAGTAAACATGGCATGGCATGGCTTGTTTCAGAGTGACTGACCCCATAACCTTCCTGCTACAGTACATAATGGGAAGTAAGACTGATTTACCTTGCCACTAGGCCCATCAACAGTCTTCTGTGTAGCAGTAATTGCATGGATAGTTGTCATCAGTCCTTCCTCTATTCCAAAGTTGTCGTTTAAAACTTTAGCCACGGGAGCCAGGCAGTTAGTTGTACAAGATGCATTGCTAAAAGAAAAAATAAATAAAAGGAAGGGTAAAAATTTTCTTCTTTATTTTTAAGGTAGCTCTAAACATCAGGTGAAACTCACAAAAGAAAACAGTGAAAGATAGTGAGAAAAAAAAATGTAAAAAATTGTAAAAATGTCTCTGCCGTTGTGTGAAATCACGGCGTCACTTTGAAAATAACATGGAAAAAATGCAGAAAAAATATCTCAGCCGTTGCATTGACTCGTGGCTGTGATTGGCTAGTTCTGAAAAAATGTAAAAAATAACTACAACATAAGTAAAAATAAAGTACAAATAAAGTGAAAATAAAGCCTTGGCGTTCATGGTTCGAGTGCCCACACTGTAATTATCAGTCTACTTTGTTAGCCAAAGGGGTGAAGTCTAAATTCTAGCATTTTGTTGCAAAATAGAATACTTTTTTAACAAAACTACCCACCTACATACCTAATAATTGTCATGCTTGGGTTATACTTGTCTTCATTCACTCCCATCACAAACATTGGTGCATCGGCAGAAGGGGCAGAGATTATCACTCTTTTGGCACCACCCTTCAAGTGCGCAGTGGCCTTTTCTTTAGTAGTAAAAACACCAGTCGACTCAACAACATATTCAGCACCATTGTCACCCCATGGGATTGTGCCTGGGTCTTTAAGAGCATAAACAGAGATTGGTTTGCCGTTGATCACCAGCTTTCCATTCTCTGATTTGACTTCTCCCTTGAATCTACCATGTGTTGAATCAAACTTGAACATGTACACCTGAAAAATAGTTTTATAGGTCAGAATAGAATCTTTTTGTACTTGTAAGGAAAGTAAATATCTAAGATCCTGTTTAAACTGAATCGCCCCAGGGGGGTACTTGCAGTTTACATGATGGGGTGGGGAGGGGGGGTCCGACGCAGCTTGATATTGCAAACCCAAAAAGCGAGATATAGCAATGCTCATTGTTACGTCATCTATTGTTGTCATTAATGTGCCAACCAGAGGTTGATTGGCCGTTGAAACAAAGGTTTCTTTTGTTCCAGTGTTTACCATATTTGCAGGGGTTTCAAAACAAGGTGGTGACTGCCAGAGTTCCACCGGCTACTCGACTATTATGCCACCAGCTACTCTGGTCATAGCAATCAGCTTGTGACCAAAAAGCTCAATTATAACAGCCGCCTACTCTTCTAGTCGATGACGCCTACTTCAAAACATTTTGAAACCACTGTATTTGAATATCAAAAGAAATGTTTGTAAACAGTGAGTATCGCTATTTCCTAGCCTATCCCAGAAAATACTGTACAAGTCTTCAATACCTCGAAACGGATTTATTAAATCAAACAGAAATTTTGCTTGGATATGTGACCCCAAAAATACGCTTATTGTTTTAAGAAAAATGTGACAAATTTTCAACCAACACCCCCCCCCCCCCCCCCAACAAACGGCAAGTGTACTGCGAGTACCCCCTTTCCCCCTGTGAATCATATTGTTTAGTCCAAAACGTGTCACAGAAAATGAAAGGCAAGGAAAAAGACAACAGGACAAAACAGACCCAAAGATTTGAAATAAAGGCAATTAATCTCAGCTGAACACAACTAAAATTTAGCAATTTATCTGCAAAAATGATTATTTCTCTGCAAATTATGTCAATATAAAGTCACAGCAAATGACTGGAAGAATTTTAAACAATAATTTTTTTCTTACAAAAACCGCAACAAAAATCCGATATTTGCAAGTTAGCCAGCTGCATAATTTATCACTGGAAAGAACCGATTATGTACTGCATATGCTTTAATACACGCAAACTAGCCAGATATTGCATTGCTTACCATGTATTCAAGATCGATGAAAGGGTCGTTCACTGCGACAACTTGAACACCTTCGTGCTCAAGCGTGGCTCGCATAACAAGGCGTCCGATACGACCAAACCTACAATGGCAACACAGAAAGTCATTTCCACTGCTAACAGCAAGCTGACAAAGCGAGAGATTGAGAAAACGAACACAGAACAAAATACTTTCGTAATTCGCTCACCCGTTAATTCCTATCTTGACCATCTTGGGTGAGTTTCACTGGTGCCTTTCTGAGCGAAAATACAAACAATTCGGGATTAGCACGAAGAATGTTAAATTACAGGAGGAAAGGCAAAGGCACTGGATGAATTTTCGTGAAAACAACGTTGTTGCATCACCAATTTACCTACTGCGATCAACAGTGTAAAACTGCCACGTTCGCCGACAGAATGCAAGGAGGGAGACCCGTCTGCTGGAAGACCTCAAAGTGCAGCTGGTACCGGCTTGTGATTGGTTGAGACAAGGATCGTGGATCACCTGACCAATGGTCGTGAAGCCAAGCACGGAAAAATTTTCTGTACTTTTGTTCAAACAAAATGAACACGTCACGAACGCGAGGATCAGGCGATCGCAGCAAGATTGGAAATGGGATCTGGGCAAAATTTAGGATTTGGATCGCTTAAATTAACATTTTTAAATGGCATCAGATGCCAACTGAAAGCTGTCTTAGGATTTAGCCTGCGGACAGCCTTCCAGAACACTCGGGTGGTGGGGCCAAGAACACTGCTCGGCTGCAGCCTGTTCGCAGGCTATCCAAGGCTTCTGTTCGGAGGACTGCTTGTCACTGCTTGTCACACTTTTGGGCTCTTTGCTATAACTATTTTGTTTCTTCCTTGTTTATTCGTTTATTATTATTATTACTTACTATAATAAATTATTATCATTTTCATCATCATCATCATCATCATCACCATCATCAATACTATTGGAGAAGGGATTTTTAAAGGTGCTCAATGTGGCAGGAAGGTATGGTCGTCTAGTAGCTAGTCACTCTACTTTGGCTAAAAATGTCTGGGTTCAAGCCCTGACACTCGCACATGCCCTTTAAACACCGAGTGGCCCCTCCACAACTGCGCTGGTCCCTTGCCACAACTCACACGCTGCTCCAGGCCTTACTCATCTCTCGTCAGGATGATTAAGAGAGATAATCATTGGCCTGTTTAGTCCACTTCTGGGCAGTTCTGGTGCTCTCTCTCTCTGTCATGCAACAATGCATAGAAGACAGAGAAGAGGGGACCCCATTCTCGCTCAGTCTCCCAAGAGAGGGGCCAGAACTGGACTATGGCTTGATGGTAGAATTTTTTTACAAAATGAGTTCTGCAGACATAAAATGAACAATAAAAGTCTCTTAAACATTTGAGATGAGATAATAATTATGCAAAACAAACTCTTCAGTAGGAATGTAAGCCTATTACAGAGGTTAAGTTATTCAGGGAGCGACATGAAGAACAGCGAGTGAAAAAAAAAAAGAGTTCAACAAACTTGGCTCTTTTCCTTTTACCAGTATCTTGCACAGCTTCCCAACTACTGACCAGTATATGGCATTTTGCACAGCTTCCCAGCTAATGGTATATGGGATTTTGCATCTATGATTTGGTGACACAATTCTTCATGTACTACATTATGGATGTACATGTAATCCAGAAAGGAAACACAACAGCAAAGGCACTATAAATACAGAAAATGTTTATTTTTTTCTCTTAAATGTACAGAAATGGTCTGTTTTCTCTGTCCATATCTGTCCATATGGATACAGATCGTGAGGTGACTAAAATTTGAGAGTAAATCCTACAACTGCTGCAGAGCCCTTTTTGGAAGTTGGCATTCGGAAACCTTGACTTCCATTCCCACTGTCACCCTCATCTGCCTGCAAAGAGGAGATAATGGATCAATCATTGCTCCCTGCCCACCCCACCCCCAGCCATCGTTCTCTGACCTTAGTGCAAAAACATGGGTTAAGGGAGGGGTGGGCGAGGGTTTTTCCCAGAAACGATGATTGATCAGAGATAATTATACCTGGGTTCAAGGACTTGTGCACCGCTAGTTATAAGACGGTACATTGTACTCTCTCTCTCTCTCTTTCTTCCCTAACAATCACTGCAGTGGGACAATTACAGAGTACAATAACATTGGAAATTTATTATTTTTATAATATAGATAGGACTCTGCGCACGCTCTGATTGGTCAAAAACCCATGTTTTATCAGAGTATAAAACATAGAAAAAGTGTGTTTTATTGTTTTTCGTCAGCTTTGCTCTGGTGAAAATTCGCAAGGGATGGCAGCGAACATTTTCTATAAAAAAATTCCGGACAAAATTCTGAGTCAAGCTTCAGAGATTGTTGAAGAAGCTTCTAAGTTCGAGATGAAAGTAGAAGCAGCAAAATTAAATTGCTTTGCCGCGGCGAAGAAGTCTAAGCCATGTATTATACTGTCATAAAACACTCCGGACATTTGAGAACACTCAAGAAATGTAGAAAACACTCGCCTGCGGCTCATGTTTTCTACATTTCCCTCATGTTCTCTTATGCCCGTCGTGTTTTATAACAGTATAATACATGGCTTAGGCTTCTTTATTTGTTAAATAACAACTTTATGTCCATGATAAAAAATAGAACATAAATAAGAAGAACCTATAAAGGAACCTTATTTGAAGCTGATATCATTTTCTCAAAATACCTCACGGGTTGAAATTATGATAACAACAAGTAAAGAAAATAGCACGACGAAGAATAAAAGCTTTGGACGTTGTCCTCGTGCAATTTTCTTTACTTATTGTTGTTATAATTTCACCCCGTGAGGTATTTTGAGAAAATGACATCATTTTCTCAAATTCTCAACCAAGCCTTAGCACAAGGAAAATTAATGGCGGTTGTAAACTCGCAGAAATAAAAGTCCCAAAAACATGACTTCTAAAGTTTGTAACGGGTTGAAATTTGGCAAGATATCTAGGACATTTGCATTGTGCACGAAAACATAAAAATATAAATATCAAGAATTTGATCATAGTAGCACTTTAAGATAAATTTAGTCACTCTTCTCTGTACTCTTTCCAGCTTTTCAATGTTTCTCTTTGTACATGCATATGGGGACCACACCACTGAACAATATTCCAAGTTTGAGCGGACATTGATAACAATTATATATACAATAAATACAAATTATATAAAATTGTACATAAAATTCTAGTATATTTAAGACTTAACACATCTAAATAATAATATATACCAGTACAATAAAATTATTAATAATATTTTGGTGTCACTGATATTCTTCTAGTCAGACTGATTTAAAATCACTAATGGCCAGTTGGAAACTTAACACTTCCTAAACTTGCTAACAGTGTCTGCTTTAGCGACAGTCTTTCCTGTAAAACCTTGAACACCAGAAAAAATTTCTGGAATGTTTATTGTGCAGTGACCAATCGCAGCAAAGTTCAGGACACGCGAACAAACCTCAAAACCACAAACTAATGACCATTGCTGTTTGTGGTTTAGTTTTCTCACACCTGATTGGCTTTTTCTTTGTAACACAAAACCATTCCATAAACATTTCTGGTGTTCACAGTTTTACGGGAAAGACTGTAAATGAATTAGTTAAAATGTTATTAATCTTCTTGATTCTTGAACTGAGCAAAGTGCAGCAGAAAACTATAGTTCAGTTATTATTATTCTACTATTATTAAAAAGCTACACTGAAAACTCAGCCATAAATGAATGTTACCATGGATACTTCTTTGGTAATGAGGGTCAGACAGTACGAATACAAACACTTCCATGACACTTGCGTGTCTTTCAAGGTTTGAAGGTATCGGTTTCTTCATTCCCTCCAGTTAGAAAGTTTTCTTAATTGCTTTTTCCCCAAGTTGGAAGCAAAGAAAAAACACTCTACTTGGCACACTCAATCTGACAAATTATTACTCACAATCAATAATCTTCTCAACATGTTAGGTACTGTAAACAATAGGTGAATTTGTGTTTGTTTTACAAAAAAATCTGTCATCAGTTCTGGTTTACAAGACTAGTGTGCACGCAAAGTGATTTTTTCCTAATAAGTCTTGACAAGCTGTACAAAACATCAAAGACAACGTTGTTCTGACTCAGAGCAGGACAAATTTGTGTCAAAACTAACACATTTGTCAATCGAGTAAATTTAATCTTGTTTTTCAAAGAACTATCCATGTTTGATTTCAAAGTAATTTGCACTCTGTGTTATGAAATAATTTGGTGTTTTCAAGTGTGTACAAGAGTACCAACTTGGTAGAGCAAAAATTTGTATTGGTATTTGTGCCTGTTCATGCTTGGGATATATTTTATAGTTTGTGCTATTTCTTATACTGAGGGTAACAAAATTCTGCTAGAGATGATCGCACTGTAAGGAAAGAACTGGCCATCCAATTAAAAAGTATTTCCTATTTCAGGCTTGGTAAATATAATTATATTTTAGTTTGACATATTCACTCAAAACTGAATCAAACTGTACACCCCCTTCCTTGTCACTCACTCTACTCACCAGCTTAGCAAACATAGCCCCACCCTGTGGAGCTTGGGGACTGTGCTCAACATCCTTTTTCTTGGGTCGCTTTGCCATCTCACTCTTGGCAGGCCATGTGGGAAACATGGAGGGGTCCACTGGTTGCGGCGACTCCTGGAATGGGGTGGAAATAAAGCAAAAAGGTGCAAGCTTGCATAGCAGGTCAAGTAAAGAGAGCCCTATGAACTCTCTGACCTTTCGCAACAAGCTAAGGGTGCGTTCCTTCGGGGTGATCCAGATCTGGATCAGTGATCCCAGGTCACTCAGATCCTGGTGCATCAAAGGAACTGGCAAATCCTTTTTCAGAGTGGATTCACCGGCGCCTTTGATGCACCATGATCCGAGATCTCGGATCACTGATCGTGATCTAGATCATCCCAAAGGAACGCAACCCAAGCCTAATGTTAGGTAATGTCAAGTGGACCACAACTTTCTGTAGCATGAAGCAACTGAGAGGATCTAAGAGTATTGTTTCTCTTCTGGAAGGGATGTTGGTCCATCAAAGACTACTCCCCCCTCCCTTACAGCATTTGTTTGATGTGAATCACTTTGACTGAATTGAAAGAGGCTGTTTTATGCTAACCAAGCATTCGGCCCTGGTCAAGTGGTATGTGATAGCTGATGACATTTCAAATGCATGCTCCTGTTTAACCACCCACTATCATGTACTATCATCGACTATCACCAGCTATCATTTAGTTTGAACTTGTTCAAATTCCTGTTTAACCACATCCATTCTACAATATTTTGTAGTTGATAACTCCAATTGCTTAAATTGGAAATTCACTGCAATGATCATCTCTCACTTTCAATAGTTGATTATAGTTACAGAAGACTAAACTGTCGTCAACTATCATTAGAGACCTTAAGCAAACACTGGAGGCGGCTGGGTGGAGGTCAACCGGAAGTAAAATTTCCCGCGCTCGAGCTCATTAGCATAATCATGTCGAGTGTTGCCCGCGTCCACTCACAGTGGCGGCGGCGAGAAAGGTAGGTTTGGCCGCCTCGAGAGACGGTCACTTTATTTTCCGTTTTTTAGTACCTAAAAGATACGGAAACTCCTCTATATAGTCAAAGAAATGTTTTTTGACTATCATACTTGTATTTTATTTGAAAATATTTGATATTTCTTTTGCTTTACAGCGAAAATCACGCTTCACATTAACTTTAGATTCAAGAAAGATGGCAAGCGAAGCCCGCAGCGAAGGTGAGAAAAGCAAGAGAAATGGGTGAGTTTCCTGGGATTCACGTTGTTCCGAGCGGTGTTTACGTCTTGTAGACTTTTAATCTTTTGATTGCAAGTACTCGCTTGTACAAAATGATATTTTATTCTTCGATTTGTCTCTTAAACTTTGGAATATTCCCGAAAGGTGAATCGATAGACAGAGCCTGTTTTCAACAAGGTTTTGTTTTCCCTCTTCTAGCTCGATCATGGAATGGACAGAAGCTCACGATTTGATCCTAGCGAAAGAAGTCAGAGCTTCAGAACCATGGATGTTCAAACCAAGGACTGTAGATTGAGGAAAAGTATGGAATGCCATCACGGATCATCTGAATGACGAAACCTGTGTGAAATTTCAGGTGAAGAAGAAACAAGTACAGGAACATTTCAAACTACTACAGGACAAATTCAAGGTGAAACGAAAACATCAGGCGAAACTGAGTGGAGTTGACATCGAAGATAGCGAGATGGATATCCTGATGGAAGAGATATCAGAAAAATGGGAGGAAGCAGAGGCCAGTGACCTTGGTTTCACTAGCAAAGAAAAGGCTGATTCAGATCGAGCGATTGGTGAAGAAATAAGGCGGAAAGCTTGTGAAAAGCTTGGAGAAACGAGTAAACGAAATGCTGGAGAAAAGGCCGAGCCGGTAGCTAAGAAGTCGAGAAGAAGTTGTAGTGAAACTCTTGATTTTCTCAGGGAGAAGATTGGTGCTCGATCAGCTGAAGCAGAGCGTCAGGCAAAGATTCAACAAGATATGCTCAACATGATGCAAAACCAGAATGCAGCCATACTACAGCTATTGAACAAAATGGCTGACAAGTAATGTTCAGATTATTGTTGTTCAGATTATACATGCAAACTGAGCTTTTTCCATAGTTGTGGTTTAAATTTGTCTTTATTGTAAAATTTTTCAAACCAGTTTGATTTTGTCAAAATGAGGGCAGTGGTCATAAGATGTGAATTTGTTTACTTGTTACACTGAGTTATCTAAGCATTTATTGAAAGTCTGTTTCAGTAAAACTCTTGTCAGATTACATCTCTTATTCATGCTGGTTTAAATAAAATAGTCCTGCAGAGTTGGTGGGTCTAGATTAAAGTACTCTGATGTCATGTTTCCATAGAGACAAGTCAAAGCATTTCGTAGAATGGCACATACCAAGTACATTTTCCCCACACTACTAAGCCCTATCTTTAAATTCTTCTTGAAATCTATAAACTTCCAAGATGTGGCAACATCGTTAAACAACCATTCTACAGATTCTCTAACTTTGCTCATGGACGTATTGAATGCTTGCATCTGAGGGGTCAACACCCTGTTTCTAAATGGCTGGATCAGATGAGCCCTCATGGGATATGCAGGGTCACCATAGATGCACATCAACTGTCCCCCTGGTGATAATGCATGGTGATTCAACAGAGGCAGTAATTGTGAGTCTGCTAAAATCCCAGAGTCATGCCGCCTTCCCTCTGCAAAAAAAGAAATTTTTACAGTGTTTGATTTTGTAATCATGGTGAAAAAGTTATGACCCACAACCGAGTGTTGTTGTGAACTATTTCATAAAAAATTGTGAGCAAAAATGTTATTTTGACTTAAAAAAAATTACAATAAAGTAGTTGTTTGACTGGCATTCAAAACAATTATGTAGCCAGGATTTCTTTCATGGGGCTCCCTCTGTTACCAATTGTCCCATATATGTACTGCATTTCTCTTGTACAAAGAGGGGGATACGCCCTTTCACTGAAAACAAGATACTGGAGACCAAATATACTTACCAACAGGGCCGTACATGTTAGCGATGAGTCCATTTGGAAGAGCAATAGACTGAAACTTAAGCGCATGAACGCGTTTATGGCCGTTATACACCACGCGTTGGTGCTCTCCAGGTCTGCAAATTGGCCGGACAGTACCATCGATAAATCCAAAGCAATTGTTCAATGCGGCTCCCTTTAAGGAGACTGCATCAGCATATATTTGAAGCTGTGCCGGTTGCAAAATTGCTTGGTTCCATTGTAGTATCCTGTGACTGTGGGTGGTAAAGATATAATCCAGCACAGTATTTGTGACCATGCTCATAACAGGCACCGGCCGACCAAAGCGCGCTATCATGTCTGAGTATCTGCATGGGTATGAAAGTCGTCGGAGAAGCATACAAAGTCCCTCCATTCCATCGGCTACTGACCGCTGATGGCACACAAACTGATTCGGTATTTGCAAGGCAGCAGCTAGGTCCGGGAGGTCGCGTTTCTTGACTCTAAACTCTGCTAGACACTCTGAGTCGTCCATCTCGTCCAGGTCAAATCGACCGTAGTCTTCGTAAGGAAAGTCAAGATTTTTCGAAGTGTTAAGATCCCACAACAACAGAAATTCGTCCTCGTCTATGATGTCCTCAAAGCATGCAAAGGCTAGAAGGTCTCGGACTTCTCGAAAAGTAGCCATTATACTTGTCAAATTCACGAACAAAGTCAAATTGGACCACTAAAGTGAAGGTAAAACTGCCGTCGCTCGTCGCCGCTTCCACGCTCAGCTTAAATCCTAAATTTCGCGCCAAGAGGAGGCGGCCTCGACCCACTCCCGCGCAGCCATCGCCGCCTCCACCTAACCGCCTCAAGTGTTTGCTTAAGGTCCCTATTATACCGTTTGGCCACGGTTTTAGGCTACCAGTGACACCTCTGATGAATACCAAAATTTTCAGCCAGGTACTATTTTTTGTTATCAGCCCCTGGCCAACATTTTACATTCTGGGCCTCACTGGTATAATTGTGCAAGTGCAAGGACAGTTGAATGAATCTACCACATGTAACAATATTATACTGCGGAGCATATACATGTAGTTCTTATTTTTAGATTAAGCATTTTTTACGCACACTCACAGAGAAATAATCATGTTGAAGAGCATCATCAGCAGTTATCCTTCTGCTTGGATCATATGTCAAGAACCTGACGAAAGAAAAGATACCATAAGATGTAAGATAATGTTAAAGTTTGAGTTTGTATTGTATTTGTATTTGAGTTAAAACTTAGAAGTTCATTCAAGCAAATCTGCTCACTTCTGACACCCTGCACTTCTCTAATAATAAAACTAAATCACTCAAACATGACCAAGATCTGGCCTAAGGCTTACCTGTTTAATAGATCAAAGCCTTTGTCTGTTAAATGAGCACCAAACTTGTTCCTTAAGTTGTTGAAGGGATAGTCAGTAAACGTCATCTGAAAGAACGGAGGTCAAGCAACAAGTTCAGATGAATTTATGTACATTTCCCTCCTCAATTGTAATTTGCTGTTGTTTTCAGTTATTCTCATAGTTAAACTCTCTGTGTACATGTAGCAATTCAAAGCTACATGTACCCGTTCAGAATAATTAATTACTTGTGTGAGTGTTGCTGCACGGTGTGCAGAATTTTTAGCAAGCCGTGCAGATGTTCGTAGCTACCCATGCACATGTATAAGCCGTACAGCCATTCAGTCTCGGCTGTGTCAAACGACTTGGCAACCCGTTTGTAACCCGTTCAAAAGCCGTGTGTTTCACCTACTACACGGAAAGCCGCTATTGTACGTTTTCGCGTGAGAGGTCACATTTCTACAACTGGGTGGAGAGGCACTGTGAGAGTGAAGTGTCTTGTCCAAGAACACAACACAGTGACCTGGCCAGGACTAAAACCTGTTTCGTTTGTTCTGCAGTCCAGCACACTAACCATTGGGTTACCGCACCATATCCACGCAGGCAGTTGGCATGAAAAGAAAAAAGAAATGTAGACAAATGGATCAGTCAGCAATACCTTTTTAACTGCTGGCAGTTCAGAATACGAAGGAGGACCAGGCCATATCTTGTCACTTGGTGTGCCGAGGTCCTGAAACAACAACAAACAGTGAGAATAATTTGTTTTGTATCCCTGCCAGGGGCTTAGCAACAGAAGAAAAAAGTAAATGGCATGACAACAGCAGAGGGGCACAGATACAGCCGTATATTTTGCAGATTAAATAATATTGATTTTGAGATTAAATCTGTTTCCAGTCTAGACTAAGCTGCTTCACCCTGAAGTTGACACTTTAACAATGTAAATCCATTTACTTGTTAGCTTCAGGTTGAAACAGATTGAAACAGATTAACCTATGTAGGCGGGGAGCAGGTTTTAGCGCTTGACCTGAAAACCAACAGATCAATTTCGATATGTGTTTGTTAATATTCTAAATATGTCGCCAAGGCTTCTAAAGGGGAATAACGCAAATTGAGTTTGCATTGAGCGTTAGGGATGAATAAGTGACTTCTTGTTTTATTGAACCCCTAAACCTCAGCGGCATGATATAATTTTAACATACCAAAATTGGTCTATTAATTGCTACTGACAACATAATAATTATAATTATTTATTATCACCATGAAGTATAATAATGCCGTATGATAATAAACTGCCTTACTTTGAATATTCTGTTGATTTGGTCTATTTCTGACTTGCCAGGAAAGAGTGGCTTCATGGTCAATAGCTCAGCAAATACACATCCAACTGACCACAGATCTATAGGGGTAGAGTACTCCTAAACAAAATTGTACAGTAGACTTCTGATGTTATAAGTTAATCAGTGCTTGCATGTGAAGAAACTCTTTCAGGAAAAAACGCAGAATTTGTACATAGGGAATAGCAAATATGATAAAAAAGTACATGTAAATTGACATTTTTACAAAACTATAGTAATCATGACTGTGAGGAACCTTTGAGGACCTTGACATGGTTTTTCATCACAGTGACTGTATTTCTTTCAACTCACAGAGGTATGGTACAATTAGGGGGGGGGGGGGGTACTCACATTATACATGATGGAGGGAGGGGGGGTTCCGACTGAGTGTATTATTGCAACCCCCCAAAAATACATGAGCATGTACAATGTAAATGTTCAACCAAAAACCCCGTCATGTACAGTATAATGTGAGTACCCCTCTGGGACATAAACATACCTTGGTGCCCAGCAACAGTTCAGGGGCTCTGTACCATAATGTCACAACAATAGGAGTGTAGTTCTTAAGTGGAGAGCCATACTCTCTTGCAAGTCCAAAATCACCAACCTATGGCCAAAAAAATCCGAAAGTATTACATGTAAAAGAAACTTAAAGATTGCAATTTTAATTTGTACTTTCAACAGAACCAGTTGATACATGTACAAAGCTTTCAATTCAGTCTACAATATAGATTTCTTGAACCTCTAACTAAAGGTAAATGAAAAAATTGTTCAAGAAATTACAAGTTGAGAAATTGAGAATAAAATTTATCGGGAGAATCGACAAATTGAGGATTCAAGAAATGGGGGTTCCACAGTAGTTTCAGATATTTTTCACTTGCTAATTTCCTCATTCATAAATTATTTCTATTTTTAACAAAATTTTCAGTGCAACATCTTTTGATGTGAACCAACCTTAAGGATTCCTTTGTTGCTAAGGAGTAAGTTGGAAGCTTTCAGATCCCTGTGTAGAATCCAGTTGTCATGGAGATGGGCCACTGCTCTTAGAAGTTGAATCATCAATGTTTTAATTTCACCTGCAAGACATAACATGTACACATTTTCCAGTCATAGATCTAAAACTTGCGTGTTATCTACATTAGAAATTTGTATGTGTCAGTGCACAGTACCATAGAAGATATCTACAAGTTTATGTTTTAGGGTGCAAGGTACGTATTCTTATCGCTCTCATGAAATCCTGTGTGGCTTTAAGTACCTTGTTTCCACATTTCTGAATGGAGAGAAAAAGTATAAAATCACACTGTAAAATGTACATTAACCACTTGGCCGACCTTATTTGACATACCAATAATTTATTAGTTACTTCTCTAATCAGCAATCCTCTACTTCTACCCATACAGTCTGACTTTTAATTAATCCTGTCGAGCAAGGTTGAAGCTTTTATCCAACAACATTTATTGAAATAGCTGCAAGTTACATTACATGGCTCCCCTCCCTCCTTCCTAAAGCATTGATCACTGTTCGCTAGCTCACCAATTCTAAATCCTTGTGTCATATGCTCCATCAGAACCTTCAAGTCATGTTCAACATAGTCCATCACAATATAGATCTTATCCATGTTGCTACCTACAACAATTTCCTACGGAAGCCAATAAACAAAAATACATGTACTTCGTATCATTAACACAAGCCTAACATTCGCTCCAAGGATTTTAATCACATAAATTAACTTTGAGTTCTAGTCCGCCAGACTACATGTATAAATCAAATCACCACACAAGCACAAAAAAGTATCAACAAAGGCCCCTTAAATGACTGGTCCCAAAAGAAACAGTTAACCTCGCTTCCTGAAAATCTCAATGTTTCTCACTTGAAGTGGAGCCAAGGGAAACATTAAGATTTGAGGGAGAAAAAATACAATTATTTCTTAACTGATTCCTGGAGGATCAGTTTATATGTGATTTAGACCTAAAAACATTTATGTGAAATGGTGGTACCAACACAGAACACCCACCCTAACTGTCACAATGTTGGGATGCTGTGCTTTTAGAAGAGTATTGATTTCCCGTAAAGATGTGATTGGAAATCCTTCCTTCTCCCTCTCCATTTTTAATTTCTTTAATGCAACTATGTCACCTGTACAGAGAAATAAATATTGACAGTTTCAGTTCTTCAATTACCTCGCATTTCAATGTGTATTTAAAAATAAATAATTGTAGTTTAAATGCACTTCTGATTTAAATGCAGTTTGTTTCAGATTTACCGGTATTGCCACAATCCTTCAACAAAGAAAAATTTAAATTCAACAAGTTTGAAACCATTTTGACCTGAAGTTTATTTAAAACTAGAACATGTTCAACATATCATTCATAATGTAGTTACAGGTACATTAATCTCTATAGGTAACAAAGTTCCAAGTCAAGAGCCCCATCCGGTTGGAGCTTGCCTGGTTTGTGCAGTATGAAGTGACTAGTCCGAGTATTTCTATTCCTCAGGTTCGTATATTGTATGCTATAATGTACATGTAATCCATCACAGGGTTACATGCCGCCCCCAGCATTAAATTCACTGGTGCCCATTTATACACCAGGGAGGGAGATGGGCAAGTAATATATCAAACACGAGAGACAGTGTTTCATCACATTTCCAAACACTGAGAAGAGAGTTGAAAATATGACGGGCAGCGGAGTATTTTTAACGAACTTTGGCTGTGTCAACATACATACAACATTGGTAAGAAGGGTCAGACAGTACTTGTACAAACACTTCCATGACACCTGTGCGACATGTGCGACATGTGTAGTTTGAATTATATTACTTAATAAGTGAATGATCACACCTGTCCTCTTGTCTTTAGCTCTGTAGACGACCCCATAGGTCCCCTCTTCAATTCTATTTAACCACTGAAACTCTTCCACATTCCTGCAGCCTCGAACAGCCGGATAATATGCAGGAAGCTTAGTTTTTGTTCCTTTCTCATCTCCATCTTGTTCTCCATCAGAAAGTTTCATTTCAGAATCAGAATGTTGTGCCGTTTCTTTGTCATCTTCCTCACTACTGTCCTCACTTTCTATGTCAACAACCTCGTTAGTGAACTGCCTTCTCTCGCGTGCAGTTAAGATCAGAGACTTTCCCTCGTCCTTCTTTGGCTTACTTGACAATGTATCTTCTCCACCACCTCTGCTGTCAACCGCAGCTTTCTCCGAGCTTTTTCTTCTACTCCCTCTGCGATCTTTCCCTTTACTATCAAGTTTTGTTGATTCAACTGTAGATACCTTTCGCTTTTCGAAATCCTTTCGTGAGCTCTTCGTTTCCTTATCAATATCCATTTCAGAGTGTTTGTCTCTAGTTTCTGATCTCACTGATTTTGTTTTACTACTTTCCTTAGCATATGACTTATGTTTGTCACGACTTTCCTTGTGTTTACTATCATGTGCATCCCCATATCTGCTCTTTTCATAGGATCTACTTTTGCTTTTGCTTTCAGAATGCCTCCTCTCCTCAAGATTAGGATGTTTTGAGTGAGTTTTCCCTTTCTCATAAGTCTTATGTTCTTTATCACTCCTGATATCTGAGGAACTCTCTTCCATTCTTCTACGAACTCTTTCGTGATGGTGATGTCGCTCTGCTTTCACTTTCTGTTTATGCCTCTCTTCAGTTGATCTACGACGCTTCAATTGTTGCAGCTCCTTATGAAAATCCTCAGCTTCAAACTCCTCTGTTTTGGTACTTTCAACAACTTGTTTTGATTTTTGGGACACTTCTTTCTTAACTTCTTCTTGTTCACTTTCCTCTGAGCTGTCGCTGTCACTTTCCTCCTCTTCTTCGCTATCCTCCTCACTGCTTTCTTCTTCTTCACTGGAGCTTTCTTCTTCCTCCTCATCCTCGTCATCACCAGTGTTGCTATCATTTTTTGCGGGAAGCTCTTTTGATCCACTCACTTTAACCTCTGTTTCTTTCTGCTGTTTTATTTTACTTTTACTTTCTTTTAGTGCATCTACCTGTTTGTCGTCACCGTCACCATTGCCATCATCATCATCTTCTTCTTCACTACTACTTTCCTTGCCTCCACTCCCAGATTCTGATCCACTCTTTTCCTGTTTCACATCTGTTGCTTCCTTTGCCTCTTTTCTTGCCCTCTTGGTAGCAGCTGCTGTCTCAGTATCATCTTCACTCTCTTCTCCCTTTGAATTCTCTTCTTCACTTGATTCTTCTGGTTTCTTTGTTTCTGAGGCACCTGAAAAAAAACCCTGTTAAGTCTCAAGATCAGGGCTTTTATTACTCTGAACTGATTCCTGTAGATTTATATAATACTGCTTTTGAGAAATACCACCTACAGTACCGCTCAAAAGTTACCACCTCTCATCTTATTTCTCCATAGACGAGACTCTCATATCGCAAGACAAGATTCTCAGGAGATTCTCATCTCGCGAGAGGGTGGTAACTTACTTTTGAGTGGTACTGTAAAATGGCAAATATTTTCTTATTGCACATTTCAACAACACGCTAACTCTGCTTAAACAACATTTGGGAGTAGCGGACCTATCACAACTCAGGAAAGAGAAGTTCACTTCAACCAGTTCAAAAGGTCACGTCTGCTGTTGTGCTTGGTAAAATTCTGTTTTTAAAGGTTTGTTGGTTGTTGTAATACAATTAACGGCAGCAAAAAGTGCAATGGGTATGGCCAGGTTTTGAACTTCAGAGTTCTTGAAAGGTATAACAAGGTGATGACATACATGTTTACCACCCAAACAATATGAATTTTATCATACTCAGGGCTCGAAAAAACCCCCGTCCGGTCGTCCGGGACAAGTAGATTTTCCCTTCGGGCAAGTAACTTTCTCTCCTTCCTTGCCCGACGGGCAAGGACCCAGGCAAGCCGTTCGCCGACTAAATTTTTGATAACGATTTTGCAAAGAAAAGGTAAGCTTTAGGCTCAAGGGTATAAATCAAGTGTTTAGATGAAGCTTGACGAAAATTACAATTTATAGCGTTGTTTTGTTGATTGCGTGGCGTACGCTCACGGCTCAGAAGTGGTTGCCTAGCACGTGATCAAAATCTGCCCTGATCAAATTTCTTTCCAAGATAAAAATAGCCGCATTGGGAACGAAAACGCTGTGTTTATTTCTTAATTTTAGCAATTTTCTACGAGCATTTTTCAGTTTCTCTGTAAAACAATTAACTCAACAACGACATATTAATTAAAACAGAAGAAACTGTATGTGAAAACTAAGAAGTCGCATATTTCTACCGCGAAAACGAAGGCAGCATTTTTGATGCTGAAATCCAGGTAAATTTCTGTTTTCGGCGAAACATGCAAGTTGGGCGCCGCCACGCGAAATGAAAAGTGTTGTATAAGTAAGTCATCAAAATACTTTCAGAGTTCCTGAAGATGACTTAGAATAGTGTTTCTTTCAAACGAAGACGTTTTCCTTCGACTGAAACTATTTTTCATTCACCCAAATGAAAATACATGCTCTCACCGGCGTAAACATGAAAGTGATCAGCACTAAGAGGACTACATTCAAGATGGGTTTATTACATTAAAACACGCCTGTAGTTTGACTTCCATTCTTGGATTCATGAATTATTAATGAGTTTGAAAACGTGGGCAAGCAGGGAAGTGCTCCGGGCAAGCAAAATTTGAGGGTTACTTGCCCAATGGGCAAGGTGGAATTAAAATATTTTTCGAGCCCTGCATACTGCCTTAATTAAATGTGGCTAAATGTAATTTAGGCGAAGTTAAAATCGAGACAATGCAAGCAGCGGTCTTCTTTATGGCGGCTCGTGTTGTCGCAGGGTGGCCTGGTAAGTCGCAGGGGTTTTGGTATTTACAGGGCTCAGGTTTCTGAGAATCATTGTGCATTCACTCTTTGAGTTTGCGAAGCCTTCGTGCTGTTCTCCCCCGCCCTTCCCCTCCCCTTTCAGGTAGGTATCATCACTTCCACTGAATTGCTATTCAGTGTGACGGTGCTGGATGGTGGTGGCCGCTCACAGGGTTGCCATGGTTACCATGGCTCTCGGCTCGTACGTTCTCGGTCCCACCATCCGTATAAGCACCATCCCCCAACCTCATCTATTGTTGATGAGTTTTAACCCCAATTTCTGTTGGGAAATTGTGAATGTCTAATAGCATTTATAATATTATAAATGCTAAATGACTTGCTATAACTATATATATGCCAGCTCGATGTTTTTTTTTTCTGTACAAAATTATATAGGATTGCCCGTCTCACTGTAATAATAATTACATTTGTTTTCCTAAAAGATTATTATTAATTATTTTTATGTATTCTCTACTTGCACAATACCATAATACACCGCTTCTACCCCCAAAAAATTTGCATAGGCATTGTTTTAGATTTCCCTTGGGATATAAAATTTTGGGGGGTAAAAGAGGTGTATTATGGGATTTGTGCAAGTAGAGAATACCTTTCTCTGTTAACTCCACAGATTTGGGTTTCTCCTCGGTAACCTCAGGATTGCTGATTGACGAATACCTCCTCGATCGTTTTTCACCTCTTCTGCTCTCAGAATCAGACAGATCACTGACAATCTCTCCTTCTTCTTCCTCTGTTGTTTTCCTTCCTTTTCTCACTCTCATCCCAACAGGTTCAGGTTCGTGAGATAACTGCGGCTTCACCTTCTTGGGTGTTCCATTGGTTGATGACGCTACAGGTAAAAATAACAATTCAAATAAAAGTTCTTATGGAGTTACCTCTGGCCACCCCCAAATTGGGAGCATGTGCAGTGAACTCGTTCTGTAGTTTTCAGGTAATCAGATTAATTTTGTCAAAATTTACAATGAGTCTGTGAATTATCAGGGCCGGAAATTGCGACTCACTGTTCGCCAGTGCAACTGAAAATTGAGTATTGGCTACCAGAATTTCATAGCTAGCTAAGGTTGGGACACGCTATGCAACAAATCGCTGCGACACGTCGCCACGACAAGTCACTTCGTCTGTACTGCTGCAGCGACAAGGTGCTTGTTTGTTGCACACAAGCAAATTTGGAAGAGGGGAAATGTGAACTAGAAAAAAATTGACACTCCCTCATTGGTTGATTTAAATTTTGTCGCAGCGATTTGTCGCAGAAGCTGTACACACGCTGCGACAAGGCTGCTTGCGCTTATTTTGTTGCTGTGATCTGTCGTGTCGTGATCTGTCACATGCACAACAAGCAATATGACCGCTTGTTCGCGTGTGGCTTCTTGCATTGAAGGCTTGTACTGGTCAGCCTTCAAACTAAGAGAGCGATCTATTGAACAAAATCTCCTTTTAAACTGAAATGTAAGCCATGCAAGTCTTAAAGAAACGTTTTTCAGAACTCAATGTTTTTGTGTTTCGCTGTGAGGCAAAAATTTTACGAACCACTTTTTGGCGACCAGATTTTGTCATTGACTGCAAAAATATGTTCAGTCGCCACTTGGTGCCTGCATAAAAAAGATAATTTCGGACCCTGGAATTGCGGACTTCCAGTTTTGGAGATGGCCAGAGGTCTTGATTCTTGGTGCTGACCAAAAGGATTGAGGCCTCTGGAGACGAGAATGCCTTTAGAGTAAATTTCAAATTGAATGTCATAGAAATAAAACCCAAGTATTATTATTAAAGCACGCTGACTAGTCACAACTGAAACCAACAATCCACTGAACCAATCAAAATCTAACGCAATGTAGCCACTTATACACCTTGGTGGAAAGGGGCATTATGAAAGTAAAGTTTCTTACCAAAGAACACAATGCAGTTTGGTGTTTCGACATACAACAGCCTTTCATTTGTTGATTGGGACATTCCAGATCCTGGTAGGAATTTCTTTAAATAAGCCAACAAAATTATGAAACGCTCGGAAACACTTCAGAGTGATGTCAGCGGAATCGTGTGGAGGGGGCAGTGGTGGTCGATTTAAACATGGAATGCCCGTGTACGTCGAACATAGATCTAAAATTGGGTACTACAATTTATGTTTTCGAAACAACACTAGACCGGCTGCTATGAAAGTGAAACATTGGATTTTTACGATTCCTATTTCCTTCATTCTTGATTCAAAGAACACCCAAACGTACTTGAATGTGCATAGTTTTAAATTACATACTTACTTGGAGACAAACTCAGCTGTTCTGGACTGAGCTGATAAATAATCTCGCTGCCAGATCCATGAATAGGTGATGCTTGCTTCGAGGAAGTTCTAGAATCACGCTTTGCTGATGTCACCGGGCTTACACCTCTTGAATTCTCTCCCGATGATCCATTCCGTTCTTCAGGTTCATCGTCCTTTTCTATTCGCCGCCTTTTCTCTTGTAGGATCTCGTCTAGTGTCTTAATCTTGAAATCTTCCGGTTTTTCAGGGGTTCGACTGCCTTCATCTTGTTCGATGTCTTCGGAGATTGCAGGTCTTTTGCGGTGCCATTTATGTGGGTTTGAGGACATTATACTAAACAAAAGCCTGACTGAAGTAATTTCTTTGAAAAAAATAACGAACAAGTTGTATTTACAGGGTCTTGCGAAGTTTCTTCGGTTTAGACTACGAGACTTTCATTTTGGATAACACCGCCATGTCGTTTTCCTTCCTTTCACCCCATGCTCCTTTGCGGGTATACTAGTGGCCAGGAAACGAGCGGCGAATAGAATAAGGACTGCAGCGCGTGCAGAGTGGAGAACTTGAGCCCCTGGGTACAATACAATATAATATCGACCTCCCGGAGGTGGACACCTGGTGATGAATTACACCACATAGTATAATAATGAATACTAGTACTCGGTTACCCTGGGTAGCACTCTAGCTATATAGCACTCCGGTTAGCCTACTATGCGCTTCGGATAGCCTACATAGAACTCCGGTAACCTTTCTCAGTTGTCACGAACCCCTTCAGAAACTTTAATTTCATTGGATATTGTTGGCACGAAGCCCTATTGTTTTAGGGGCTATTAGAGCTAGGGTCACTTGTTATTGTTGTTTATCATTTTCTCAGTCAATCCTGAGAGACGTTGCGAAGAGTTTCGTGGCGACCCACCCTTCTAAGCACTTCGGTTGGCCTACATAGCACCTCGGTAAGACTAAAGGAGGGCATGATACATTTCCTCTTCGGATCGCATGTAAAAAAGCCAGATTTTGGCTTTTTATCTGATTGGTCGAGAAACAATGCTTATGACGTGTTTGCTTGTGTTCTCGTTGGCTGTCAAAGTATGTTTACAAGTTCCAACGATTGTAACGCTTTAGCTGAAACCCTGACAAAGTTACGGTATAATTCTAAAAAGGCCGAGCACAGAGAGCGTTTTTAAACGCTTAAAAGACGCGTAATTTGTTTGTGTGGAGATGTTTTGGTGTTTAGCCCAACGGATTTTTCAAATAATTTCAAAGGTGTTTAGCGTTAAATTAAAAATAAGTTAATCGCCCGCGAATGTTGAATGTTGTTATAGAAATAATTGGTTTTAGTTACCGAAATAACCCCGCGAAGACCAGTTTAATACGCGAGGAAGTTTTTTAAATATAGTCGTTGCGTGTCCAACGAATTATATTCTGCAGACATTTTTCGCGCCTGATGGAAACCGGTTCAATAAATATATAGGGCGTAATTTTTTTCTTCTTCATCAGTTAAAAAAAGAAACCGTCTAAAAAATTTTGCCTAATCACAGGTTAGACTAAATTAGCTTTTGGTTACTTGCGGTTAGTCTTCATATTAAATAGGGTCAGCGACTTGTAGCCCAAAAAAATCGGGTGTTTGGCAACTGGTCCCGGTGGTATAGTGGGGATGATTCCTGCCTTGTAATCCATCGTCCCGGGATCGAGACTTCTTGGGGAAAGAAGGTATCTTTGATTAATACCTCATGTATGGCAACGTAGGAAGTCTCCGACAAGAAAACCTGCGCAAGCCCCTGCGGCGTAGCGCCTAGGCCCCCGCGCTTCGTTTTTAGGTCTAAAACATTTTTCTGTGTTTATTTTCGCTGGTTCTCGCTTAATTTTTGAGATATGTTGTGCAGTTTTTAAGTAAATATCTCTAGTGCCCAGTCCTCTTTTAACCAAATAACAATTATTCCATGAGCCCGCGTTGGATATGAAGTGATAAAATAACCAACGAGCGCGTAGCGCGAGTTGGTTATAATCACTTCATATCCAACAAGGGCGAATGGAATAATTGTTTTAGTAAATTCTCAAACCGGGTTTTGCCACCGATTTTTATTTCCACAATTTTACAAAGCGTCCGGAAAGAGCATACAACTTCCGGTCACACGCGCCCCGACTCCCGACTTTCCATGTGACGTAAAACTCCGACTATTGGCTCATAGTCGGAGTTTTTTAGCCAATCAAAAAGCTAGAAATGCAATAGTCGGAGCTGAGAAAAAACTAACGAGCAATAATTATTAACCTTTATAACTAGCACTAACCTTGGCACAATATACTAGTACAGGTCCTAAACTTGAATATATATAATAAAGTCAATGACCAGTGTCTACATATAAGCGAGATATCTTCTTCTATCTTCGCGAACGACTTGTAATCAACAGAAACATAAAAAAATATTAAAGCATTGTTGTCTGTCTTACAATGCGTAGTTTCTTGAGATTTTAGATTACTGAAATGCTAGGTAGGTAGGTATACTTTATTTAAAAGAAACACGCTAGCCCCAACAACACTCAGCTGGTTTCCATGGAGGGCGTGTTTGTACAGACATAAAAAGAGACTAAAGCTAATAATATAACATTAATAATATCGTAGATCATAAAAATTCAACTACTATAAACTAAGTATATATTAAAAACTAAGTATATTATTAATTACAAATATTCAACTATAACACTAAACTAAGTTCATATTATAAACTAAGTACAAAAAAGTAGAAAATCAACACATGAGGCATGACATGACTCTGGCAGAATCTCGAAATACCTTTTTCAGTTTAAACATATCTTTTCTGTTAATTTTGTTTGTGTAATTCTGTTTGCTGGGTGATATCTTTTTGGTTTGTCCTTGGTCAAATTCATGTTTTCGCCCAGTGATGCTCGCGGGCGCGTGCAAAATACGTCCCCAAATATCAATATGGCGGCTATAGGTCCGATTTTTTGCATCTGGAAGCATTTTTTAATTCTTTATGGTCATGATCAGCGGAAATAGGCCCTTTGCAAGACCCAGTCACATGGTGAGCAAGCTACGCGCTGGGACATCCAAAACAAAGCCACTTCATGTCCCAGAGCGTAGATTGCTCACCAGCAGGGTGTCATTTTGTACCATGCGACTGGGTCGTGCAAAGGGCCTATTCTGCAAAATTACGCACGATAGTACTTTTAATGAACGCAATTTCAGCACGCAATTTCAGAAATTATTAATTGTAAGAACTATAAAAAAACACCGAGCTCCGCTTACAAAACATGGACTTCTGACCAATTAGAGTGCGCGCAGAATCCTATCTATATTATAAATCATTTTAAGGCATTTCACTAGCTTGATTTTCTGGGCCACTTTCTTCCGGTCATTTGTTTGTGCTGACATCAAAACATCTCCGAAACACAATAACCGGCAAACTGCATTTATTTTATTTCTTTTGTTTAAAAGATATCTTATCCTTTAACCGGTAGTGTTTATAACTCAGTTTACATAATTATATAGCTCTAATAAATATTTTTTTTCGTAACTTTTTGCACGAAAATATTTTTGGATTTTCTACGTACGTGTTTTGTTCAACAAATATTATAATTTTTGCGTTATAATTCATCAGGCAACGCTTCCCTCCAAAAATGTTGCGCTGCGAAGTCCAGTTTCATTTGACGGGGAAAGCGCCCTTAGTCCGAGATTCTATGAAGTGTTTGTTGAATTGTAGTTACAACTCAGTATGCGTCGATTCTGTGTTTATGGAATCCAAGCTATCCGTGGCTGAAAGCATAGTTTTCTTCATAATCTCCTTGTCTTCTGTCCACGCTTTTTCATAGTAAATTCCTGCAGGAGAAATGATTCCATTGAATGGTATGTTTGTATAAACAGTAAAAATCATTAGTGTATTAGCGACGTTGACGGGTTGTTAGTACTAAAAAGTCCTGCCAATTTTCAAAACTCAAAACTCAAAAGTTTGAAAACCGACCCAATCTTCCCTTGTTTGATAAACAACCACCTTGCAGATAACTCACAGTTTTAGGATTTCCTTTGGTTTGAAATTTTAAACATTATTAACTCCCATCTCCTAACTTTTAGTCAAAGTCGTGAGATTCGCATCCTGCGAGGGCCGAACACGACCCGACCAAATCCTAAGACGCACGAAGATTTACGAAGATGTTCCAAAGTCCTCTGAAGTCCAGGAAGTCGGTTGGATGTTTCACCAGTCATGCACCTTCAAGGATTTTTTAACATTCGGGGACTACAAAGAACTGTGAGGATCATTTCTTCACTTTGTATTGAAAATTGATATGGAAATTATCAATTGAAATTCCTCCGTCTGTGAAAGAAAGAAGTTCAATAATTTGCTGACAGTACCTGATTTGTCATCATCCTTCTTTTTCAGATATAGCTTCAATACATCGTGCAGACGTTCCGTCATTTCATCTTTGGACACAAAGTCACCATTTTTAGGCTGTAACATGTTGTAAAGTTCCCTAGCTACCTTAGCTGAGCCACCGAAATCCTGAAAGAGAGAGGAAAGGATACTCTGCTAATCAGCTTTGAAATGCATTATTATTAACGACACTGCCACGCTGTCACTGAGGCTACGTCCACACCAAGCCGGATAAATTTGAAAACGGCGTTTTCGCCTCGAAAGCGGATAAAATGGTTTTTGTCCACATTATACCGTTTTCAAATTGTTTCGCCATCGATTTTGAAACGCTGCCTCGCAAAAAACGCTTAATACATGCAAGAACATGCCCACATTGTCCGAGCAACGTTATTCGATTGTTTTGATGTCAGCGTTTTCAAAAAGTTCCGTTTTCGCCGTCCACACTAACACACCTAGCCAGCATTTTCAAATTTATCCACCTTGGAGAGCGTTTTCAAAAAGTTCCGTTTTCGGTGACCGAAAACGCCGTTTTAGTGTGGACGGAAGGCCAACAGGAGAAAAAAGTTGCGTTTTCAAATTTATCCGGATTAGTGTGGACGTAGCCTGAGATGATGGTCTAAATTATTTATAAAAACAACGTATTGAACAACTGTATGGGACCCGAGTGTGTTCTCATTGGCTTGGCATTCACTGAATTAAAAGTGGTTTAATGGTCATTGCGTTCATGGTCATCGGTCAGTTTTTTCCCCTTTGGTCACCAACCATGTTTTATACCCATGTTTGTCAACACTTACATTTTTCCCACAGTTTGTTTTAAAATTGGTTACACTTTTTTACACAAGGTTAAGGGTTACATATTTTCTCATGCCTGGGGCCAGTGACATTTGTTCAGTAACATGATTTTGGAACTTTCTAAAGTCGTTTTCTGTATTTGTTTTTTGGGCACCACCTTACCTCATAGCGCGCTATCAAGTTTTCAACAGTTAGTTTTCCATGTCCATCATTCAAAGCCTCGTCAAAAACAGACCTGAAGACAAGAAACAGTTAGTCAGCTCCTTGCCAATATTTGGGCAAAACTATCAACTATCAGAACTGACATTAAAAGAAATGCGTGGCAATCTATGGAGAATTTACAATTCCATCTCTTACTTGACAGCATCAAGATCAAACAGCGCAAACTCATATTCTTCAGTGTTAGCAGGATCACCATCCACCTCATCAGCCATCTGTTTCACTTGTTCAACAGACAATGCTTCAATGTCTTGTTTGGTGACATAACCTTTGTTACTGGCATCCACTATTTTTAAAACCTTCAGAAGCAGAAAGAAGGACAAAATATTACCCAACTTTATATTCCAATCGTTCGACTACATTTAATTATTCCTTTTTTAGATGCACATGAAGCTATGAAACCCAAGACCATTCAGCATGTTGCAAGCCTGATTGCATTGCCCTAATCAGAAGCAGATTGGGTGGGGTGCAGGGGGTGTCCACACCCAGCCCCTCCCCCCCCCCCCCTGAGATGACCTGCAGCTTTCTAATAAAACTACCATAGTATTCTTAAGAAACATCTACATACATGTACGTTCTTTATTGATGTTGAAGTAAAACATGAGCCCAGGTTATGGTTAAATGCCATAAAAATGGCGTTAGCCCTTTTCTTTGACAAAGCAGACATTCTGCTTGCACCATCGCCAGATGTCCTGTTGCATTGCTTTTTATGTCACCCATCAGTTACGTCATTCCTTAGTGGTGCACCCCCTCCTAGGAATACCCCTGGATCTGCCCCTGATAATAGATTACGGTATTTTCGCCATTGTCATACCCTAGAATAGTTAGGAAGATCAGAGGAAACTCTGGTTGCTGTGTGTGAAAATTTCATCACCGTAACTTACTCTTTCTGCAATGTCTCTTCTTGCATCCTCGTACTCCTCCATAACGCCACCCTTTGAAAACAATGACAATGAACAGTCATTCAAAATGTTCCTTTTTGTGCTTGAGACTACCAAGACTTGTCACAATTCTCAATACATTTCACTTTAAATTTGCCTTCCATACCTGAGTCAGTTGTTCAAAGATATCATCAACACTCAGACGTCTGTCTTCTCTGCCTTCAAACTGAGAGAGGTACTCATCTCTGAAAGTAAATGCAGTACATACTAAATTAAAGACAATGAAGACTAAAGGTTAAAAACTACCATTAACATACTTCATTTCAAAAGGGTCGATATTGCCCATGGTTTGTGGTCCATGCCCAGGATAGGTCCAAACCATGTTCACATCTGACAATGGTGTGTATTCTAAGTTGGCATTCTCACATCCTGCTGGGTCAAACCCTGTCAGCCGAGAAAACAGAACTGACACGGCCATGTTCTTTGAGCCAAAAGATCGCACCTGATGCCAATAACCTGCCAACAAAAAACAAGGGCAATTAAAATACATACGTCTACAGTCTGTTTGAGAGAGGCATGGTGGTCTAATCGAATGATCTGGGTTGAAGAGCAGGCTGTGCTGAGTTGTCTTCTTGGGCAGGCATGTTTGCTCTAACAGTCATCATCATCATAATCAATCCTTATTGCCCCCAGTGGGGTATGGGGTTACCTTTTTAGATCTCCATCCGGAGTTAGGCAACTTGACAGAATGCTGGGGAATAAACTGTGATGGACCAACATCCCATCCAGGGGGGAGGAGGGAAGAAGTAGTACTCCTCACCTAGCTACTGCATGCTACAGAAGCTAGAATCAATTCCAGGAGTTATTTTTTGCTTTATTTCAAAACAGTCTCTTAATATCTCTTAATACCTGCCATCTTTTTCTTAGTAAGATGAATGAATTGAGTGCAAATTTAAATTGATCTCAACTCAGTAATTTAATAATAACTTCAGTTGGCTCTTGGTCAGTGGTGAGCATAAACAAGGAAGAACACAAAGGCCCTTGACTGTTTCCTGAACTCTCACTTGCCCGCATGGTCTAGTTCCATAAAATATCAATACCTCCTCCACAAGGGGAGAGAAAACAGAACAGGCATTTTTTTAAGAGCTCCCCACCCCATTGGACATTCCAAACCATCTTTAAAC
>OX393564.1:1974942-2017442 GCA_947652115.1 Blastomussa wellsi | reverse complement strand
CAAGCGTGCGAAATTCTAATTCTAATCAGGACGTCGTCCTCGACAAACAAGTGAACCGAACCTTGCATGACTTGAATACAAACCAAACCACTTATTGCCCTACCTATAACAACACCTCGGTTGCTCTCAACTATTTCATTATTAGAGCTGAACAGATTTGCATGGCTTGGTTTACGGTAGAACTCCTAGCGCGTTTCATCGTTTCGCCAGAAAAGCGCAGATTCCTTTGCAGGTTCTTGAATATCGTGGACATCGCGGCTATTCTTCCCTTCTACATTTCCTTGATAGCGTCAACGAGCAACAATGTTCCTATATATGTCATCAAAATCTTCCACCTATCAAAGATTTTCCAGGTGCTAAAGCTCTCGCGCTACGCATCGACCATGAAAGTGCTCGGGAAAACTGCCAAAGCATGTCTCTCTGATCTCTGGAAAATTGTTTTTCTAACTTTTATGGGAACAATTTTATTCGGCACTGTGGTGTTTTACTGCGAACAATGGGACAAAAAAACGGACTTTCACAGCATTCCTGATGCATGTTGGTGGGCTGTTGTGACGATTACCACCTTGGGCTATGGTGATTTGGTTCCAAACACCATTGGTAAGTATAAAATTGATCAAATCAATTATTTTATGCCTGTTGAATCACAAGCTAAGCTAAGCTCAGTCACGCCGCAAGAGGTGCAAGATCATGATAAGGGCAGACATTTATCTGTGAAAGGATTATTCGAAGGCCGTCGCTGCTCACAAAGGTTTTAATTACTTTTTGACATGTTTACGGTTGGTTTTCCAAACTTCTTAACCAATCAGAAAAGTGATAAACAGTACGCTGAACTGCCGGCACGTACCTCTTTTGACTTCCTTGATCTCTCAGACCATTTGACTGGGTAAGCCATCGTTGCAAAACCCAGATAAAGTTGCGAAATAGTTACAAAGACCTTGTGGTGTTTATCACAAGTGTTAGGATTCAGTGGATAAAGTCTGCTAACAAATTGATCATTATACTCTGCCATATCGGCGGTATTCGTACAAATGGCCTATCTATTCCGTTCATAATGGTGCACAAACATTTTCCTGCTGCTACTCGAACAAATAGCCAATTCTGGTTGTAGTCTACCCGGACTTAACAGTTGCTGTTAATTTTTTGCGAGGAATGCGCAATTGGATTTCGTTTCCTTTATGAAAATGAACCCAGAGCTAACTTGATTCTTTGAAAATTTAAGGTGGCTCTGCGTGGCTCTGAACCCATCTGATAGAGTTGATTGTAACTAAGACAAGCTTAGAGCTGTATCATAACATACTGATCATAACTCAATGATGAAATATGGGGGTCACTGAACTCGTTTTTGCATGGTACGTAACCACTGATGTAAAGAAAATGATCACAACTTCCAACTGCTGACCAGTGATAAGGCATTTGTTTTCAATGGAGTGCCGTAAAACCAAATCCAAAATAATTATATTTGCCAATGACAAAGGACGGAGACAATCCAGTGAACCAATCAAAACTCAATTCATTTACACGTAGCCGACACAAAGCACGGGAAAACATGCGAGCTAGCCTGCGTGGCAAGCGTTCCCGCCCGAGCGAAGAGCGAAGAGCGATTCTGGTTGCGCGAAAATTTGGGCGAGGGCAAAAAGAAGGGGGAGGGGGAGGGGGCTTGTCCCCTCGCACCAATTTTCGCGCCTCCAGATATACGATAACAGATCATAACAGCTCTTCGCTCGCTTGGGAACGCTTGCTACGCGTTTCACGATTGGTTTTCCTTCTGATTGGTTGAATAAGTGGCGCGAGATTTTAAACCAATCACTAAGCGAAGTAATGCAAATCAAAGCAAACGTAAAAATATGCAACTGCTAGAGACACGGTGGTAGCACTGAATATTGTTGCGTGTGGGAGGCTAAAAACATTTTCCTTGGTCATTCCGCAGCTGGGAAGATTTTTGGCGCAGCATGCTCCATCTCAGGCGTTGTGCTGATCACACCACTTCTGCCAATCATTTTCAACAAGTTTAACCGGTTTCAAAAACTGGAAGATAGCAAGACATTGCCCCAGTGTCGAACCATTGAGTAGGTGAAGTAACCTGTGGTATGTTGCAGTCGATTGTCTACAATCACAAGCACTGTGGTCCGTGGTTTTGTTTGAAGAACCTTTTGGAAATGGATCAGGGACAACTCGCTTGCTCGACGCTTACGATTCGCGCTCGTTTTCCGCTGGCCGCCCCAAATGTGCGAAGCGCCTGCAAAGAGGCCGACTGGCGACTGTAGCATTGGACACCCGAAGAACAGCGAGTCTAACAAGTGCTTGCAACAAGTCATTAAACTTTAGATAAAAAAAGTAGTTTATTCAAATATAGCCTTATCAAACAATTACTTGATTTTCTTATTGGCCTTTTTTACATTACACTGTAATCAATGGAAAACTAGTTATAAAATAATTATATTATCTACAGTTTTCTCATGGCTGCTGTGAAGGAAAAAGCAAAAAGTGTTTACTGCGGCAAATAACGCCATTAGCCAATTAGCAGTCTATAGAACGTAAACCTAAATCGGGTTACCCGCGCAGGGCAAGTGCGGAAAAGTTGCGCTTTCGTTGCGTCTGATAGTGAAAACACGTTGGACGATCTTTATAAACCATTCACTGAGCTGACAAAACACAAAACCTACACAACACAATTATACTTTTGCCAGACATGTGAAAACCGCTCTTGTACGGAAGAAAATATTACGACTCGTGTTTTGAAAATATTAACAATCCGCGTCCCTGTTTCACTATCTTAATTTATTAATTTTCATCTTTCGTACACGACAATATCTTGACTGAAGAAGACCTGAATATTTTTAAGATTTTGCGACAAGTGCGTATGTATGTTTTGTGGCGATTTTCGAGCCGTGTCAATAATCGAGTCAAAATATGATTAATAAAATAAATACCTAATTTTATATTAATTAATTAAATATATCTACCATTTGAAAAATCATCTCGTAAAAATAAACAATCTTGAGCAAATAGAAAATACTGTAAAAATAAATAATAAAATAAAGTGATTCTTTGGTTGATATTTTGTTCTTGTTTCTATGAAATGATTACAAATTTATACCTGAGCGCAAAAAAATTTACAGGCTGAGTACGATACTTGTTTCATTAACCTTCCCTTCAATTTGTTCAGTAATGCTCAACAGTCAATTTAAAAACAAAACTACTACTTAAATTTTTCTCAAAGTAAGGCCATCCCCTTTTTTGCGTTTATCGTCGAATGCATTTCCTGATTTTGGGTCGGGCAATCGGAAAGGGAAAAAAAGCCCCAAAAATAAGGGCAAAAAGAGTCGACGTTTTCTCTGTATTGTTGGTCAAAACTGAAAATGTATATGGGGAGAAGCAATGTCTATATTCCAGACATAACTAATCGATGATCAATGACATCAATTGGTAATCAATGAGTAATCGATGGGTAATCAGTTGATTAGTCTGATTATTGGCGATGATCGGTGAGTAATCGATGAGTAATCGATGGGTAATCAGTTGATTAGTCTGATTATTGGCGATGATCGGTGAGTAATCAATGAGTAATCGATGGGTAATCGGTTGATTAGTCTGATTATTGGCGATGATCGGTGAGTAATCGATGAGTAATCGAAGCCCGAAAATTTTGCGGCCTATCGATTACTCATCGATGACAACGATTACTCATTAATGTAATTGATTACCTATTGATGTTATTGATTACTCATCGATGACCCATCGATTGCTCATCGGCTGTCATACTGCGCACGAAAGACACATTCTTGCTTTCTTGCACCATTTTTTGTTTCATTTGTTATTCTCGTATCTGTGTTAGACGTATTTTTCTTTGCAAATACGGTTTTCAGCCACGAGATGATATTGATGAGTAATGAATGAAATCAATGACTAATCAATGCAATCAATGACAGATCGATAACCATAAATTTTGTGGCCTATCGATTGGTCATCGATTAGTCGTTGATCATCGGCAATAATCAATGACTAATCAACTGATTACCTATCGATTACCTATTGATTACTCATCGATTTCATTGATGTCATCGATTAATTATGTCTGGTATATTTCAGATTAAAAAGAGAAAAAAGTTTGACTGGGCAAAATATCCGTTGGGGTCGGTAGGACGACGCTAAACGGAGAAAAAAGGGGGTGATGCCATAAGCCAAAGCTTGCTTGCGAAATGAGAACAAAAGTGATACAAAACACGCTTCGAACGCAGTTCTCATTTTTTCGATACAGAATTTGTCGTCTTGGAAGACCTTGATTCAAACTGCTGTTTTCGTTGGAAGTCAAGACTCATTGTATTTCTGCATCCACAATCTGAACAGCTTCTTGGTTTTGTACATCCGCCATTCTTTGAGTAAACGACGGCGAACTAAAGTCAGCTGGTACCACGCCATGAAAACCTTGCGAGAGAAAAACAAAAATTGGAGATTTAAAGTGCACCTAACCCCAAAATATTTTTTTCGCTAGAATAAACCTTTGCACCAATTTGAAACGCATTGCACCTTTTCATCAAATTCTGACTATTTATAGCATTCAAAAGTTACGATAAACTGTGCATCATTTGTTCCACGACCGAGTCAGAAGGGGCGTGGGTCTATTCCCGATTTGACGTCACAAACTGATTTGCATGCATGTTTACAAAGAGTTGATGTGATGCAAATCATTTTGTGACGTCAAATCAGGAATAGACCCACGCCCCTTCTGACTCGGCCGTGTAACAAATGATGCACAGTTTTTCATAACGTTTGAATGCTATAAATAGCCAGAATTTGGTAAAAAGGAGAAACGAAAGGTGCAATGCGTTTCAAACTGGTGCAAAGGTATATTTTAGCAAAAAAAATATTTTGGGGTTAGGTGCACTTTAATTTTCCGTTTGACAACAAAACGTGATTTCTCAAACTCATTAATAATTCATCGAGCTAAATCAAAGAAAATCATAACCGTGAGGTATGTTTGGATACCCGATCTTAATTAGCATAGATTTTGACGATTTTATTTCTCCGTTTACTCCTTAGTTTTTGCTTCGATTGAGAATATATATCAACACTCGAGACAGTGCGTCATCGGCTATCCAAACACCCCGAAGTTCGTTAAAAATACTCCGCTTCGCGTCGTATTTTCAACTCTCTTCTCGGTGTTTGGATATCCCGATGAAACGCTGTCTCTCTTGTTTGATTTGTTACGTAAATATAGTTGCAACGCTTTCAACGTTATGACTATATCATTGCTATTAAGAAATAGCTGGGTGAGGGATTTCGAGCTCGTCTCAAATTATTTCGTTTGTTTTGTATGGAAACCAAACGAGAAGATGAAAATTTTCTGACGTCCCTAGCAAAACGGTTAACGTTGGAATTTTCAATGCATTGCAGTCTGATCTCAAGGTTTTGGCGGAAAACCAGGAACAGGGTCAGCGCGTCAAAATGTACAAGTGGTATAATCTTTTCGCGCCATAATCAATGACATATGCCACGCTAATACGAAAACAACAAGCGCTGATTTCGCTTTACCTCAGACAACTGTTTTTTCTCTTCGTGTTTCATCATCAATTCAGAAACTCTCTTCCTTATCAACTGATGTCGCCATTTTTTCCAAAACTTTTCATAGACACGACGATCAACCTGAAGGGAGCAAACAAAAACAACAACAAAAAGATAAATTCAAGGACATTTCAAGGCTCTCTCTTAAATCCAAGTACGTTTTTAAGGATTCTCTAAGGAATCTTGAATCGTAAAGACTCTTAAACCGAAGGTCTTTTTAGGTACAATGAAAGAATTTGAGTCTTTCACAAGGGAACTTCAAAATCCAAGAACGTTTCGAGGGTTCTTAAAAAGTCCAAGGACTTTACAAGGATCCTCTATCAATTTAGTGAGTACTAACTTTTCAAGACTGCGAGAACTTGAACTCAGAGGGGAAACCTAGCTCTTACCATTTCAGTGGCGATTGAGTTTAAGTCGATTCTTTTCTTCCACATATTGAAGTGTTTCTCTACAATACGTGTCTCCTTTTGCTTGTTCAAAATCTCAAGTTTCACGTCATGTAACCAGGAACGGAAACACATTTTGCTATAAAAGACAAAAACATATTGATAGTGAACAAACGCTAGTTTCATTTCCTTAAAATAACAGATTTAACGACTGAACTGTACAAGTCAGTCATGAGATATTCAAGGTTAACCATGGCAATGTCTTTGCGGCAAAACATATTGCGACAGGATAGTAGACATGCCGTGCGTGTTCGGAACTCATCATAACATTGCTTCACTTGTCTCACGAACATGGAAGTTTTACTTCACTAAGGTGATTACTAAATAATTTACCAAAGCGTTTGATGGTAATGTTGATCGGCAATTTCTTCTTGTTGCTGCAAATAAAACAAAAACATATATATCAAGACTTGAAAGCTGAGGATATAAAATATTAGAAGAGTACAATAGATGCTTGATTCCTAAGATTTTCCCTATTAAAGCTATTTTTGCGACACAACTTTGCACTGAACTGAGTCGATTAAGTTTTCCTTTTAAATAATTGGCATTAAGACTAAATCCAGCCTAGAATTTCAATAACGTTACCGCAGTTAGAATTTGTGAAACACGCTCTGATATTTACGGTCCACTTGTCCGCACATGATAGCAATCCACTGCTTAGCAAAACACAGCACATGCAGCACAGCACAGCACAGCACAGCACAGCACAGCACAGCACAGCACAGCACAGCACAGCGAAGCAGAGCAGAGCAGAGAAGAGCAGAGCACAACACAACACAGCACAACACAACAGTGGAGAGCTGAGCACAGCACAGCGAAACACAACGCACATACAATACAATACAAACTTATTCATGATGCCAGAAGAAATGGACCACGAACACGCAAGTTTATTTAAGCAACATACCACACTTTCTATGGGTTTATAGGGGTAATAACCCACGGGGATGTTTGGGAGAACACGAGAAAAGTTTGTAAATCACGAGCCGCAGGTGAGTGTTTTACAAACTTTTCGAGTGTTCTCCCAAGCATCCCAAGTGGGTTATTACCCCTATAAACCCATAGAAAGTGTGGTCTATTGCTTTTATATAATAATCCAGAAGACGCGCGATTTTTCCATGTGTTTACTGGCACAATAAACCATAGCTGATTGACCAATCAGAGCGCGCGCATTGATTTTGTTATTATATAAAGTAGATTACCTTTTCCTTTTCTTTCTCTGCCTGCTTTAGTTCCGTCTTCGCTTTCCAGTCTGCAAAAACCTGCGAGAAACAATCCAGAGAGAAAACGTTAAAACTATCTAACACAACATTTTTTCGTGACATAACGTTAATCTCCCACTCGTGACTTGATTTTTCTTGCACACACACTCGCCTAAAGGCTAGTGTGTATACTGAAAACGCAAGTCATTCGTGGGATATTTCACAGTATGCCACTTGAAACCATTGTATAACTAGTATTTATCCACTCAAGCAGCTACGTACCTTGGATGTGATAGTCGTGTTGCAGTGTTTCTCTGCGCGGCTGTTCAATGTAAACTTTTTCCACTGTGTTATGCAGCCCTGCTTCACTCGTCTGTTATGATGAACCATTTGTCCATCTATCAGCCGCTTCTGCATAACAGTGACTTTGAGCGCCTCACGCCACTCATAAAACATGCGAGAAACCTGCGCCAAATTGCAAAATTAGCGTGAGTTGGGTACGAATGCGCTTAGCTTTTGAACAGAACGTAACTTTATTTTCCGTTCTTTGTGTGGGATTGGGAAGCAAGCCGACGGAGTCAGTAATCCTTTCTGTGCATACAAGCCCGAAACCGCTTAATATTGTTTTTCAGTTCTGTGCAAAATCTTGCTTTCGCAAAGGTTTGGACTTGAAATTTCATTTCTTAATCCCACTTACAGTATTATTATATAAACAGCAGTGAAATACTAGGTGAGCTTTCGCGCGAAAACATGATATCTTCACATCGCGCCTTTCGCATCAAAAGTGAAAAGGTTTGGAAGTTCATTGGCGTTTATATGATAAATAGAATATTACAAGGCTGCTTGGAGATACGAAATTTCTCTTCTCGTGTTGAAACATCCTCTATTTACCTTGTTTTTCATCGTGTACACTTGATGAGATTTAATCTTCTTACGTTCATCAATTCGTTTCCTCGCAACTTTCCGCCACTCAACCAGCGATCTGCAAAATAAAACAAAGTGTTGTGATAAATACTTAAACCACCTTTACCCTAATTTATCCGTATACGCTCCAAAAAGGCGACGAAGTTGAGTCTGAAGAATTTACCGACGAACTAAACTAAAGTGATTTTAATAAATCAAGTGATTTCTACTAAACAAGACGAAGACAATTTGGAACTGTTGCCAACCTCTTCAGAACTGTTTGATTATGTTGCTCTTTCGCTCTTTGCATCTGTCGAGTTTTCTCCATCCACTGCACGAAGTACGAATGCATAAGGCGTCGGCCATGTTGTGCCTGAAGATTATCCGCTATCAAGGCTTGTTTCTTCACATCTGTGGACGAAAAGCTCTTTAAGTACAACTGCAAGAACGAAGTTTTGTGCTTTAAGACAGCCAAGAGCACTCCATCCTATACTTACTTATCGTCCATTGTTTCCAATGGCGACCAGCTTCGCGAGTCCTTCTAACCAGAATTTTCTGTGAAATATAACGACATCAGATAAGCCCATGAATTACGTCGGAAAGACGTACGGAAAATCTTCAGTGAAGAGTGGCTATGGTGAGCCATTGCCGATGCGACTGGTAGTTTAATCGTGAATAAAACACCAAGGACGTACAACCAGAACTATCATCATATAACTGAATTCGTAAACGCAACGCTCAAGTTTAAGCGAATTACGTAAAAAATAAACGCTGCGGGACAAATTGTTCATAAAACCAACATCTTGGAAATCCTGGCTTCTGTTTTGCAGTGGTCGGCGACAGGTTCTGATTTAGAAGGAATGATTTTCACTTGCAACTACATGTGACAATCTCATCAAGCAAAAATTCTATCGTCTAAATCGCCCCTCAGAAATGTAACAAAATGTATATCGCAAGATCATATTGTTCATGTTTAGCAAAGCTTAATTTATTGATGAGAAATTTTAATACATCTGTTGAAACGATTTGAAAGTGTACCTCCTGAATTTTTTCAGCTCCTTTCTTCGTGAACAACGCAAACCACCATCTTGTGAAACACTAAGAAAGGCAATTCAAAAAATAATTAAAAAGAGCAGTCACAGAAAGGATATTGTAGCGTCTTACAATGATTGGTGAATAAAGCAATGATTTTAACAATTCATGCACCAAGATTTTCAAAAGTTCCAGGCCCTACGCCAATATGTCAAACTCGCCCTTGGCTTTCTCGGTAAGTTGGGACTGTTTTGTAAATGGAACACGCCACTCCCAAACGGAAATTTCCATTGGGGACTTTTGCTTTCCATTAGCACAAATCGTCGACCAACCAGTTTCCTCGTGTAAATGGTAAACAACCAATGTTACCTTCTGAACAAGCTTTTTCTGGTAGGATTTTTCTGCCTTGCATCTCAACATGAACTTCACCCATTTAACAAGGCAGTGATGTAACAAATCAGAGTCCTTCTTTTGAAGATGGTCCCCTAGGACTTCCCGGTTTCTCATGTTTCGCTGGAATCTTTCTTTCCAGGTTCGGAAAGAGTTAGATACCTAAAAAGAAAACATTTAGACCCCACTAAATTATTAATGAGAATTAATTGTGCGTGAAGTTGTGGCTACTAAAAAAAATTATATTGACACATTTATTTTGTTTTTACAACCAATGAAACGATTGTCAGTTAAACGCTAAACTGTTGTCAGTGCTAATTCTTTGGCATTTCAGCATTAACAAACTTGCATTGAACTAAATAACACAAATATTAATGAGCCGCGAAGTGTATTCTCAAAACGTTTTCAATGGCCAAAGAAAACAAGAACTTCACAATTGTAAACGAAACTATATTTCCGCCTTCCACGCTGAGGGTGCAATTTCGGAGGGAGCTCGTTCCCTTCGAAACCATTCCGAGTAGTCACGAGTTCTTTCCGAACACGGTCTATCTATTGCCTCTATTCTTCTGGCTGAATACCTACCAGTTCCTGTGCTTTGTTTTGCTGTATTTCTTGTACGATTTTACGTTTCTCTGCACAAGAGTGCACGTGTTGATGCAATCCGAGTAATGTGCTATTAAGAAAAAAATGAAGAATGAAATGAAGTACTGAGTTTTTTTATCAAATTAATTCCAAAAAGATTTTTCAAATACACATAAAATTCTTCACATTCTGGGATTTTCACTTTCTACTTTATGAAAACGCGCTTTTCGTAGCCACTCTCAGTCTAAAGGAAAACGAGGACACATTGTTGCGGACACATTGTTTCGGACACAAATGCTTCCATGTTTGCCCGCGCGCGCAACATTGTTGCGGACACAAAATTTGTGTCCGAGACACAAATATGTTTTTGATTTTATTCAGAATCATTTCGTGCCCGCAACAAATGTTTCCGCGTTTGCGCGGGCAACAAATCGCCATGAGTAACAAAATGTCCTCGTTTACCACCGCCTTAACAGTTTTTACTTATTTAAAAAACTAGACACCGATCTTTGTGTTGGTTTTCCAAACTTCTCAGTCAATCAAAAGGCCAAAATCCACAAGGGCAATTTATCGGCACGTGACTTCTTTGACATTTCCGCCTACCAGAATAACTTGGCTTTTGAGTGGTCAAGAAATGGGAAACCAACAAAAAGATGGGAAAATCAACCAATCAGAAGTTATACAAGCGCACCGCGAAGTAACGGCGCTTAGTCGTCTTTTTAGGTACCTTCTCATCATTTTTTCACGAGCGTAGTTCTTGGCTATCTGTGCTTTGTGAGCCTCGTGTACCCAGTAATCAAACATGCGTCGTAACAGCTTCTTCTCAGAATCCTCGGCAATGTGCATGGCTCTTGTGTTCAACACCTTCGCTTCTGTAACAGAAGTCAAACAGAGAAAGAGTGAGATATGGGATCCAAATGAAGAAAACTGTCAATAATGAGGGTATTAATCTTGATGTACAGTACACCTAATTCTCAGAATTGGCATTAAAAGAAATGCCACGGCCTCCACAGACTAGACATTTATTTGTCGACAACTATTTGCTATGGACAACAAAATGTTATCGACAACTATTTGTGTCCGATGCAAGCATTCCACACACTGGGATGTTAGTTGTCGATGTCTTAAGTCAGGCCAACGAGAGCTTGGGAACTAACGTTCAGTACACATGCTCAGCTGCAATAGTTGTCGACAACTAAACCAATGATATCCACAAACGGGAGAAAACAGGAAAAACGGTCAAAAATGTCTTTGTCGACAACTAAAGCAGTTTCCCTTTTGAAAAGGGAAACTGCTTAGTTGTCGACAACTTACAATTTTCGCATTTACGTAGTTGTCGACACAGACAATGTTTTCGATTGTCGATGACATTTAGTTGTTGATAAAAAATAGTTGTCGACAACTAATCGTCTCGTCTGTGGAGGCCCTCAAACCTTGGCCGAGTGTAAAGAGAGTCAAATTTTAGGGCATTTAAAAGAATTTCCGCTCCACAAACGTATCCGTAGCAGCGACGCGTAAAAGGGGAGAAAATAAGGCTAATAATTATTCAACATTAACAACTAAAGCGACACGATTCATCAAAATTTGCCTCCGTACCTTCTGTTATGCTCTTCCAGGTATGAATCAGACGGCGAGTCTGTAACAAAAAAAAAGGAAAACAAAATAAAATAAGCCATCCATAAATACGAGCCTGGATGCCGATCGGTTTTCATCTCTTATCAAAATTTAACACTTCCAAAATTTCCTTCTGCCTGACTTTACGAACCTCATGGAATTCCACTGAAAACTAACTACGACTTGGGCGATTTTCCACTCAAAAAATAGTTTATTTTAGTTACACAGACAGAGAAATACAAACAAAAGAAAGCAGTTCGTACGACCTACCGTTTTCCTTGAAGTATATTCGTGGTACCAACACAAAAACGTCTGAAAAATAAAACGCAAACAAATATTAACCATTTGCTCGCTCCAAAGAGAAAAGACGCTCTTGAAAAAGGTTTCATGAAGATGCAATACAATTAAGGCAATGGTTCGTAGTCGTTATTCGAAAAGAAAATGGGCGGTCGGTAGTTTGTCGTTTCATAAAACAAGGGGGGGTTTCTTATTAAGCTGAAAAAGTTAACCTCGGTGCAATCTTTGGTAAAATCTCTCTAGTGCGGAAGCCTTGAAATTAAATAAAGGTTTTCATTTTTATCCCAAACGCTACCAAAAAACTGAAGGTGTCCTTAAGCTACATACCATACCGCGGTATGGTATGTAGCTTATTTATTATCGCATTTTTTCAATTATTGACTTTACGGAATATTAAAACTCTCAAAATAAAATTGGTCTAAAACGTCGTTTAGGAACTGAAAACGTCAACAACTTCTCGTTAAATATTATGATTTGGGTAGATGCAGTTCTAAGCTAAGAAAAGTTATTGAATTTTCCTTACCAAGTATCTAAATTAGCCGTTTACATGTCACGGATTGGACTGGAAAGGATTTTACCATTGTCAACCTTGTTCACAAGGGACGGGTAAACAAGAACCCTGGGAACGAGGTTGTACCTTTATCTGCACATGAAACACTGTCTCTCGTGTTTGATATAATAGAAAACAAGAAGTTTGATGTTTTCTCATACCTTCTTCTGCGTCGCCATGACGTAATACTTGTCAGCCCTGATTTCCAGTGTGTAATCTCGCCACTCCTGAAAACATTCCCGCAATACATTGTGGTCGCGCTGTTGATTGTGAGCCCGCGATAATTCTGAATGTGCCAGCAGTTGTTGCCAGAAACGGAAGCTTCGAGCAAGCTGAGAAAATAAAACAGTCAAGTGATAAAATTAGTTAATATCTGTTAATCAGTAAGTCAGTCAGTCAGTAAACCAGCGCCACACAGACAGTCAGATAGTCAGTCAGTCAGTCAATCAGTCAGTCGGTTGGGCAGTCAGTCACACAGACAGTCAGTTAGTCAGTCAGTCAGTCAGTAAACCAGTGCCACACAGACAGTCAGATAGTCAGTCAGTCAGTCGGTCGGTTGGGCAGTCAGTCACACAGACAATCAGATAGTCAGTCAATCATGCAGTCAGTCAGTCAGTCAGTAGGTCAGTCAGTCAGTCAGTCAGTTTGTCAGTTTGTCGGCAAGTCTGTCTGTCTGTCAATCTATAAGTCAGTCGGTTGGGCAGTCAGTTACACAGACAGTCAGATAGTCAGTCAATCAGGCAGTCAGTCAGTCAGTCAGTAAGTAGGTCAGTCAGTCAGTAGGTCAGTCAGTCAGTCAGTCAGTTAGTCAGTCAGTCAGTCAGTCAGTCTGTCAGCCAGTCAGTCTGTCTGTCTGTCTGTCTGCCAATCTGTTGACCAGTCAGTCAGTCAGTAAATAAATTAGTTAGACATTCTACTAATCAGTTTGTTTACCAAGTTTGCGGCAGAGTTGTTCCTGAACGCATGCATGGCGCGTCTGTTTCGTGATCTTTCCAGGGCTTCCTCTTTCCAACCAACAAACACACTGAAAGAGAACAAACAACACAAGCACTCAGCTTTGAAATTCAATCATCATCATCATATGCCAACCTCATACGCAAAATGTCAACTTGTTCAGTTCAGTTTCTCTTACCTTTTCATTACTTGAAGCTCGTGCGTTCTCTTGGCTATTTGCAACTGCTGTGCGCAACTTAGCCATTCTGTAAAAATCTCTCTGGTAATTTTCAGCTCTACGGAACGACGGAAGATGCGAGCTTGCTTTCGTCGCGTGTTCATGCCTTACAGAAAAGAAACAAGACAGAGTCAAACTAACGGTTGGCTACCAACCATTTTACCGAGTAAAGATGTTTTTTCATGGCAATATTTTGCAATATATCCCATATACCTTGCTTTCCCTCTCCCATCCCGTCCCGTCCCGTCCCGTCCATCTCCCTTCTCGCACATGCCCCTTCTCTTCAATCTATCCCAGGGAAGACGGTCTGTTACTGACTAAACATCACTGTTTACTGGTCGCGCTTTCTCCTTTGCGAACAGACACTCAACTTAATCAGCAGGTTGGGCTTGAGTTTCAAGCAACACGCCATTTCACTTACCACTCGCCCAGTTGTACCACGCTCGGAGAACTTCTAACAGTCGATCAGCTTCCTTGATCTGCGACAACAAAATGAAAAGATACTTCAATAATGCGCGGTATCTCTTCGAACAGATCTATCGCGTTTTCTCATTGCCAGACTAACCAATTTTATTACCAACAAAGGATCAAAGTTTGTACTGACCTCAATATAGTCATCCACAATGTTGACGGCTCTAAATCTTTCTTGCCACTCTCTGAAAGCCTTGAAAAGGAAAAAAATCGGCTATTAAATAGTCTTAAAACAAACAGTAAACGCTACCAAATGCTTGGTTAGCTTAAATTAATTTCCAATGAACATCAGCGCAAAAAATCCTACTTACCATTGTCAGAAGTCGTTTCTCTTCAAACAACACTACTTTTTTTCTGTTAGACACCCGAGTGGAAGCGAGAACATGCCACGCCATAAAACACCTGGAATAAACAAAATACATTAATCACCGTACACACACGGAAAAACAAAAATTGTTCTGATCAAAATAACGTTCTTCGAGAATTAAACGAGCCCGCCGTTATCATAAAAGACGTTGTTGATTAGAAACGGGACAAAGGCTGATAAAGACAAGCTGGTGTGGACGCTTTTGGTGGGTTTGCGAGTTATCGCGTATTTCGCCGCTTACAAGTTCCGAAACACTTCGGATGTGTCTCCAAGGATTTCTCGACGGCGACAACCTGTTGGCGACGCTGTTGGAATGCCAAGAAGACAAAATTACCGAAGTAAACTCAGCTCGAAAAATACGTGACTCGAAAGACCATGCGAAGATGGTACATGCAGGGGGTAAGGTGCGGCACGGTTTTAGGGAAGGGGGGTGGGGTGTTTGGATTCACATTCTGTTTATGCAGGACACAATCAATAACACGACAGCTTACTTTGGTAAAAGTCTCTCTGTGTACAGTCGTTTGGCGTCTTGGCTCTTCTTGGTCATCTGTACCCAGTAATTGAAGGTCAGGCGCACAAATCTGGCGTTCTGCTTCTTCTGGATAACTTGAGTGGAGCTTTTGTCTTTCTCGCTCACTACAATCGAAGGAAAAGGTCGTTTTAATTCCGAAACCTGCTTAAGATGTCCCATTCTCAGACGTCTATTAATAAACAAAACCTGTGCACTCTGTTAGAATTTTTACTGAAAAAACGGCTTAGTACTTCGGATTTGTATGGTAACCCGATGAGAAAACAAGGTAACAAGGTGCAACTGAATTCTCCAAAGCAGTCAAATTGTGTGTAGGGGGATCGGTCCGTTTGATGTTGGAGGGGGGGAGAGAGGTTGGGAAAGCGTGCTCTTAGTGTCTGACGTTTGACAACCTCGGCGGAAGTCATCAGCACAGTCGACTGAAAAATTGTTAGTTTGACACTCACCAATAGCCTTCTTTTGCCACTGTCCAATTAGCTCTTGTAGCTTCTTTTTAGCAGAGCACTACAAAGACAAATAACCTAGTTAGTTGACAACTAAACTAACCAAAAAATGGAAGCATTGCAGAACCTCAAACCTACCCGTTTCTTCCACTTTTGAAAGCCTCCTTTCAACCTTGTGAGCCTGCGGTGTTTATCAGCAAGCAGTTTCCTGTCCTCCTGAATTCGCTTGCTGACCGTGTACTCGTGCCAGGTCCTCAGACATTTCAGACGAGATGTGTCAAGCTGGCAAGAAAAAAGAAACCTTTATCTTCCTTTCTCTTCTTTCTGTGTAGATTGACTGAACAAACTTGGGAAATTTCGTACAACTAGCTGATTTGCAAATCTCGTGCGAAATTCACGATTTTATCGCTGAATGTCGTGACAGCAGTTGAAAACAAAAAAACAAGTGTTCAAACCTGTGTTCAAATCGCGCAGAACGCGCAAATTGTACGGGAATTTCTAAAATTTCTGCAAAGATTCCATTTGATTTCGATTTCAAAATGCAAATGGCAACAATGATTACAAAACAATTTACCCAGTGTTGTCTTGCAGCGACCTTTGTATGCAGCTCCCTTCTCCACGTTGCTAAAGTGTTGACCAATAATTCCATTGTTTTCTTGTTTGTGATGTAATTCAGCAGTTCCTTTTGCAGTTTTCTCTGCCTCGTAAACTTCAGCCACGTTCTAAACGTCAGGCTAAGAGGCAGATTCCTCCAGTGAAGGATGGTCTCTGTTGCCACAAGTTCGCGGTCTCGCATCTCGCTCTGCGTGCTGCGGCCGGTAAACGACGTACACGAAGCTGTGCTCATGCGGTCATCCTAAACAAAGGTGAGAATCAAAGTTCTCATTAGTTTTTAGAAATATCTGGGAAGAATTCGATTTGTAACTTAGTCTCTCTTTGCAATTGCACACTTATGAAAATCACTTTCCACATAGCCCCCACCCCAGTTTTGAAACATTTCGACATTTTTCGGGAAAAACGCGCGCAGGTTCGGGCAAAAGCAGTAGCAATTCGAAAATTGTGTAATTTTTCTGGCAGGGAGGTTACATCTTGTGATTAGATGAGGCTACATAAACCACGAAAAAATCCACTATTCCTTGATTTTGTACGATTGCGAGGCTCTGCTAGCTGTGGTATAAATGCCTTGAGGTCTTTTTCTTGTTGTACATACGATTAATTACCCTTCTTGACAATCTAATTTGTAGCTATACTACCATACGAATATTTCCTTGCAGATTCTTTTCAAACAAGTATTCTCAGCCTACAGGTGCACAACGTGATGTGCAAAAGTGGAGGAAAAATATCTCGTGTCTTTCCCTCCTTGCTTTCAGTCTATTTACATCACTAATCAAGATTTTACAAAAGTGGTCTTAAACATAGTACCCACCCCTCCCCTAGCCTTCTCCACGATGTCAACCCTCCACCCTTACCTCACGATCAGATTCACTGCTTCCCGAGTGAATCCCAGTGTCATCTTCTGACTTCACAGGAGAGAAGTCTTCCAGCTTGATAGGAGGGGTTGACGGCAACTGGTGCTCAGGACTGGGGTAAGGGGAGGGGGCGGGGCTGGAATGGTTTGAATTGAACACCGAGGGGGAGACGGGTCGGGAGTCTCTCAGGATGGATATGGGGGAAATGGGTCGGGTGTTGGGGCTTTCTGGTCTTGGCAGGTGATCCATCTGATCGAATCGTCCTGGCAACGAAGCGATCTGAAAATAAAAGCACGACAGATATTCCGTGAAACGCAAGTGCTGCTTGGTACTATTTCTAAGCACATAGGAAAATAAGACCCATTGTTTCACAAGTATTTGAGCAATTATTATTTCAACTGTACAAGGTGTTTCTAACGTTTAAGTGCCCCAACATAACTTGAAAGCTAGTGCATTCATGTGGGTCTATTTGTTATGCCGTACAAGGTGGTTTTAACAAAACTTCTGTGGAAGAAGCCCTGGTGTGACTAAACAAATGAAAGCTATTGAGCAGTACTTTCCTGTGGTACTGTTTATTCTAATGTACAATGGTACCAAATGTTAAGTCTGTAGATGTAACCCCAGCGTGTGACCATTCAAATAAAAGCTATCGAACAGTACTATCATGTTATGCTGTACAAGGTGGTTGAAACGTTTACGCCTGCAGGTGAAACTCTAGTGTGTAACCATTCAAATGAAAGCTATCGAGCAGTACTTTAGTGTGTAAATGTTTACTACATGCCTGCTACACAAAGTGGTTCTAACTTTTCTGTGCTGCTTTACTCACATCATCATCTCTCTCTCTAGGAAACATCCCAAAGGTAAACACACTGCCGGACCCTCTCCTGATGGAGGCGCCATACCCTGAGGAAGTCAGCGCGTCGGACATGGTCGAGCCTAGGGTGGAGCCTAAAGTCGAGCCCAGGGTGCCACGGAAAGGGGGAGAGAACGACCCGAAGGACGAATCCAGACCAGACAGGGAGGTGGCAAACTGCTGCATCTCACGCTGGAGGGCGTCTTTAATGAATCTGTGCCACGCTTGAAATATCTTCCGCAGAAAACCTTCCTTTTTTGCTTGGGCGTGATCTCTGATCATAGAAAAGAAATGGTCAAAAATTGTCAAATTTTGTTCCGAGTTCAAATACTGTAAAATTTCGGTACGTCCACCTCGCCACCCCCCATTTTGTAGTCCTTCCATTGCAGAACTTGTTTTGATGAATGATGAAGAACGAACGATAAACGATTTGTTTCCTCACCTTGCCCACTCCTCCACGCGGTATCTCCTGACCCACACGGCCCAGGCTTTTCTCGTGATTGTATTCCTGTAGAAGTCATCAGCAGTTTCTTGTTGTTTTAAGCGGCACTCTCTCTGATGCTCAGCAGATTTCCGCCAAAATTTGAAAGACCACCTGACCAACAACAGACTGCGAGCCTACAAATAACGCGGAACAAGTTACAGTAATGTTATATATACGTGCACCATGATTTTATTGATGGTTGAAAGTTTTAACAAGCAGTCATGGAAAAATAGAATAGCAATTGTTAGTTTATTGGCAACGTGGATTTAGCTGAAGATGAAAGCGGAACTTCTTCAGGCTACAGTAAGTTATAAAGCTCAGCTAATGGAGATATTTTCTCAATTCAAACGCCTGCGAAAAAATAATGCGTCTCAACCCTTGCACTGACGACGGAGAAAGTCCTTACTTTTGACAAGGAAAATTTGATTAACTTGTTGAATTTGCAGCCACCTTTCTATGGAATGTTTTAGCTACCACAAAATTTCCGACAAATAAATTCAGTGTTCGAATAGCCTTGCGTCGTCTTCTACTAGCTATATGGGAGATGGATGAAATTCCAAGGGTTTTTCTGTGATATTGTGGTTGTTTAGGACCATTTTACCAAAATGGCTCAAAATGTGAATATTTTGACAATTTTTAAGGAAACCCCTCAATATTTGAGGTCAAGATTTCTACTCAGTTTCCACCTTCATAATTGTGCTTCCACTTTTTGTTACAAGCATCGTAAGATTGCGTGTTTGTGCTAAAATTATATCATCGATGGATCATGCCTTCCCCTGCTAAAGATGACCCCCTTGCGAATCGTGACGTCATGACATGCGCAGTGCGTTTTTCCGCGGTGTCATTTTTTTACATTTTATTAGGCGGTGCCATTTACCTCCTTTCCAGTCTCCTCAATCTTCTCCTCTGCCTTTTGTTGAATCTTCTCTTTCCACATAGAGTAAAATTTCTCCATGAGCTCAAATCTTCGCGCCCTTATTTTCAGCCTGTTGAGTCGCTGGTCTTTGACATAAGCTGTTGAATTCAACACCATGTGTAAATAAAACGCAAACCAAATCGAACCTTCCGAGAAAACTACAAAATCACTGTAGAAATTTGTAAGATAAGTTAAATCTTTAAGGAATGGGTTCTTACTTCTCCAAGCTGTGAACGCCCTTGACAGTTTACTTTCTAGAAGAGTCTCCTTCACTTGTCTTTCCTTTAAACGAAGATACGCTTGATCTCTGCACAATAAAACAGAGAAAAAAATATGGTGAATTGTTTGGCAGTCTGTCGCAATTATGAGAAGAAATATGTAGTCAACCACAACACCCCACACGCATACAAGCCTTACCTCCAAAACAGAAAATATTTATCGAGTATTTTATCAGTCGCTCTTGTCTTTTGGTCAACAATGTTCTTCTGACGGTGAACATGTAATCTCCAAGCATCAAACAGCCTGAAAGAAGATTGCGTTAGCAAATAAACTGAGCAAAACAGCCTTATATCCCTGCCTCAAGGCAACATAAGGAATGAACTCAGAGGTGGCCTGTAGACGATAAACACGGTTACCTCTTATTAACAACATATTAAATAATCACAATGAATTTAAACATATGCATCAGTGACCACAATAGAAATAAAGTTTGGCTAGAATCTCCTTGCCAGACATCGAAAACGATTGAGATGGCAGATTTGAAAACTACTTTCGTTTGAAATGCTGAAACAAGGTTCCAAAGAGTAAAACAAGCAAAACATTTTCAAAATTTCTACCTGGCTATTTCTTTCCTTTCTCTCCTGGCCACCATGGGAGAGATGATCTGTTGTTCTTGGTTCACAACCCTCCACGCTTGCAGAACTCGAGCTTTGTAGTTTCGTGCCAAAATAGCTCTTGCTCTGAGTACTTTCTCGTTCTCTGCATCTACTTTTCGTTTTTGCTGTGTCCATTTCCTGAATATTCCTGATAACAACGAACGTTAGATAGGAAAATAAAATGACGATGTTTTGTGGGCGTAGCAAGTCTCGACAAAGAAACTTGTCAATCATCTGCACTCCTCCACCAGTCAAAACTCACCTTAGTCGGACACGCGTAGCCATGCACGTGCCGATAAAGGCAGGTGAAATGTTGTTTCTTTGACCAACAAGTTTGGAAGCCAACAAGTACGATAGATAAACAATTAATCAAGCAACAGAGAGTGTTAAGTGCACAAATACATCAGTTGCCTAAATTTGTTAGTATTCAAAATTATGTAGCGGCAAAGAATTGTAATAAAGTCTATATACCCCACAGCTGTACAAAAACTGGTTTTAGTTAAAAGCTTGCATTGAGAGCGTATCATGTTTTCTTGATTGTCAGAGTCACTAGAATATCTGTTAGTTTTAACAACTAAAACTCACTTTTCATTGTCAAACGTTGCCAGATGCTCCGATTGTCGATCAATCTCTGATCCAGATACTTCCTCTTAAGCAGGACCTTCCATGCTTCACAGGCTTTCCTGTTGAGATGCAATTATTGCGGGTACATTTTAATACGTGAGCGAGTGTAAAAAAGTACAAATTTGGCGACCTTAAGGGGCCCCAGTCAGCCTCCGCCATGTTCGATGTCAAGTTATGGAAATTGAATTTTGAAGCGAAATCTTATTGCATCGCTCTGAGTTATGTCACTGGAAGTGTTTAATTTCCTTCAGCAAGTTTCTCAGTGATCACTTTCGTTTCAACACGCTCCGCGTAAAACATAATACTGGAACTCTCGCCGGCTGATTAGGACCCTTTAAGTACGGGATTGAGCAAGAGTACGACTTTCGAATTTCAATCCAGCTAGACGTTCCCAGAGCCCTTGCCTCTTCCCTATTGTTGACCAGTTTCAGAAAAGGAGACTATCCGTGCGAGATTTTTATGACAACTGATAACCGAACGTTTAAACACTTGGTTAGAAAAGTCATACTCGTACTCTATCTCGTACTCCTACGCCGATCTAAAGGTCGCTAGTTTGAATTGTTGCTGAGGTAGCCGCCACTCTCTCTACTTAAACATTAGCTTGGAAGAGTGTCTGATTTGTCAAGCGGAGTCCCACGAACCGCTTTGAATTCTGAAATCAGTGAGTGAGTACACTACAGTGTAATTTCGCCGCTCAAAATAAACTTCAAGACTTGCTTCCTACCTTGTACAGCGTCTCGACCAGTTCATTCTTGCTTTCTTTCTGAAGTTAACAACTTTCATGGCAAACAGCCATCGATCCATCATTTTTCGTGACGCGAGGTGGTTCTTCTTTTGGACCAACTGTTGCTCTTTAGTTCTGTATAGAGATAAAAAAACTAATTATCATCTCGAAAATTATCTATATTGGATCAAGCAAAAATTCGAACCCATTCATTGCCTGAAACTCGGGTGCTTTTCTCGCGGAAGAATTAGAATTTAGCGCTCGAAAATAGATTCTTGTTACTCTTTTGTCGGGTGGTGTTTCACAAAATCAATAATTGTTGTTGAGTTTCCTACGACATGGGCGTCTTCATGATCTTACAAGCTCAAATCCAAATGACTATTCAATCGACAACATCTTTTGACATCTTCACCTATAAACTGACCTGAGAGCTTTCTTCATTTTCACGTGTTGCCTCCAGTTATTTAACACAATGCCAGTCAGAGAGCGTTCCAAGGACCTTACGAAAGCTTTTCTTCTTTCTGTCTGCTGTTTCGTGAAGTTCGACCATCTGTTAAAGAATCGACGCTTCTTACCCTAAAATAAGTTCCAAAAAACTATCACTTTGGGGGATAAATTCTCTTCAAACTTAACTCATGTTAACGTAGATAAAGCCCCAGTGCGTCACCATCAATTCACATGAAACCTTCTGAGCAGTACTTTCATGTGGTACTGCATGTTTGTTATGTTGCACATGGTGGTTGTAACTTTTTTTCCAGATGAAAGCTATTGAATACGACCATTCTTTTGTGCAACTCATTTTTTCGTTATTACGCTCCTCAGGGGAAATATATATGAACTCAATAAATTGACCTCGCTCCCAACGTATAGCTTCATACAGTGTAGTTCAGTTGGTAGAGCATCGCATTTGAATCACGGAGATCACGGGTTCAAGTCCCGTTGAAGCCCTGAATTTTTTAAGGCTTTCTCATTCCGGTTGCTCAAAATTCAACTGGAAAATCACTGCGATGATCATTGCTCACTATCATTTTGCTAGAATTCTCTAGTGAACATGAACGATGAGGAATTTATAAAAACCGACTAAGTCGCCATACCTTTTTGGCCAAAGCCTTACACAAATGACGATGGATGACATTCCTCTTGTATCGCAGAAACCACAACCTGAAAATCTTCCTGCAGACGGAAAGACAAGTGTAGTCATTTCAGGACACTATAGAACCGGATTAATTCCTTATGCATCCTGTCCAAAAAAAAATTCCTCACCTTTGCAAAACACTTCCGTAACTCCTATCCGCCTGTCTGTTCATCAGACGAACCTTCCAGTGATGAAAACACTGTTTTACTAACTTGTGACGATGATATTCTTTACACATGCTCTGGAACCGCAGTCGGATAATTCTGTAATGAAACAACGAGTTGACAGAACAGAAGTTAAAGACGATTTTCAAGAAAAAACGGCAAGTCTGGACAAAAGTACAATGTAGTTTTACTCAGCGGAGGGAGCTTATGTGACTTACTTTGCATATTGCGCCCAGTTTTTCCAGCAATAGAAGGCCTTCACAAGTATGCGTTTTCTGGAAAGTGAAAGATTGGTAATCACAAAGATTCATCTATTTAATGGCCACGCATGAGAAAAACGAAGGCTACCAGTATAATAGTGGTGATTTTCATGCAAGCACTGTTTTTCCTGCTCTTGTTCAGAGACTAAAGTGTAAAATATAACTGTAACTTACGAGGTTAAACTGTGGGCCACAACAGCTTTGTGCGTGTTTTCCTTCCAAACAGCAAACAGTCTGGCTTGTAAGTGTTCTTCATAATGAACTCTATTAATCGAAAAAATTGTTTCAGTTAAACATTTTCACATTACTGACAAGACATCATTGAAGTTGATGTTTGTAATTCCCAATTCCGTGCTGCAATATCGCCTCCTATTGTCCAATTATTCTATGAATGATCTTCAACTCAATTTAACCACACGAATGGGCAGAAAAAAATGAAGGCAGTCCCACAAATATCCCAAGGAAGAACTTCTAGAATATCAAAGCATTACACTTCAGATGGGGTTAACCCTTAATTCAGTTTTCAAGTTCGTCATTTTAAATCCGTCTCAACCTTCACCTGTCGTAAACATCCGTGTTCCACTCTTGGTTAATTATAACCGCTGTTATCTTGTGGTCGTCTTCGCTAAAAAGGCAGTTTTGTTCAACATACAAAACTACTAACTAAATAAACGATGAATTAAAGCCGTACCTGGCAACATCTTTGAGTCTTGTCTTGACCACTCTCTGAGAGGCATACAACCGCCAGCTATGCCAACTCTTTGTCAGCAATCCAATTCTGGTAAAAAAAAAAAGAAGAAAAAAATATCATTGAAAATTAACCCAAACGTGCGTGACCATATCTGTGAGAACTAGCCGCGTTTAAAATGTGTTAGAACAAGATCCTGAGAAAGATGACCAATGACTGCAAATGACTCTTTCTGCATTCTACGTGAGTGTTTCGTTTCATTATGCAGTGAAAATAAGTTTCTGTAAAAAGCTACATGTACACTAGGGAAAATGACAAGGGTGCAAATGTTTATTTTTTTTAAGACTGAGGAATTCTGCCAGTTTCATTCATCATCAACCAAACTGTACTTTCATGTTACAATTTGTTCCCTTCTTCACTTAATAAAAATACTTAATTCAAATTTGCTACGAATCCAAAAACTGGAACTATAAATAAGTGTTAATAAACAAAAAAATAAACGTGGCACTTAAAAAAAAGTATTTTGTTAGAGACGTGTTGTATAATTTAACGTTGATTAAAATCACTGTTGCGATTCTGACAATTTTGTGTAAATAATTTTATCCTACAAATAAAACGATGTTGCACAAGACGATTTTTAAAAGCAATTTTTAATTTAGGTTACAAACGGTTGTTGCGCAAAGATATGGTTATGCACCAGACAATTTTTTTGAAAGCAGACAAAAAATCTGTAACATGTTTTTGAGACAAAATGTTGCGTTAAAACTCGTCCGCACATTACAAGTTCACCGTCCATTAAAAGCATGGTTTTCATATGTCAAGAAAATCCCAAACGATGCTTCCTTAACCGTCCCAGATTTTTCCGACTAATGAAAATTGGAAATTGTAAACATCCCCGATCGCCTGGGATGGTCGGCGACAAATCGGTAGCATTCCCGACATGATTCTCGTCCCCAGAGCCACTTGTCCCTCCTGGCCGGCTGGGCCTGTGCACGAGGAACAAGTGGGTACACATGATTTGATTCGTTGAAATCAAACAAAGGGAGTCCAATCACATCAGCCGTTTTAAAATCCTTTATCGTTAGCACTTTTGAAACAGCTGATGTGTAAAATATGCACTGAAGGAAACGTTGGCAATAGTTTTAGCTTGATATCAATCCTCTAACTTCGTTTCAATTGCTTGGCTCCAGTCCCAAATTCCGAATGTCGAGAGAATCTGCAACAGGACGTCTGGTGTTGTTCCGATATAGTTATCGGCAAGCTCTGGGGCAGCCAGGAAACAGTGAAATCCCCGATCGTATGGGATTTTCGCGCCACATGAAAATCAGCCTTTAGAGTAGAAAATTAAACTCAACAAAGCAAAATTTAAATCATTATGTGTTAACCTACTTGTAGTTTAGAGAAGCCACTCCATTCTTTTGTTCCGTTTCGTATTTTATCTTCCATTTTGCATAGTTTCTTGATAAAACATGTCTGTCCGCCATCTCTTCCATCAGTGCATCCCTGCAATTAAAGAAAAAATATTAGAACAAGACGATTTCCTCAAACTACGACCTTGGAATTTGAAATCATCTGATGACTCACTAGTGGAGTGGTGACTTGGATAAAGTGAAATGAATGAAGAAGCGTTTTAAAACTCTTAAAAAGACTGGGCCGAGCACCCAGTGGGAGTACAGTCGTACCCATGACCTTCCAGATCACAGATAGACGCTCTAACCACTGAACTAAAATGTAGGTGAACGAGGTTGTAAACTGGTTTAGGGGGCTCAGAAAAATTCTTTGCCTGTCGTAAGCAATTTGACTTAAAAATGCCTCTTCATTCATTTCAGCGTCACAATTCCGATCTAAAAAACTAACAGTTGGCCCTTTAGATAGTCCCAAAATAAGGTGCCAAGGTGCAATTTGGCTGTGTTCCTTCATAAAAAAGCGTTTTAGGCCGTGTACAGTTCTAATGCACTATTTGGGTTTACCTTGGTGTAAAAATATGTGACTTTTGTCTTTATTTTCGAGGTACTGTTTTTGTGTTCTACATTGTTTCGAGGTTCTTTGTTGTCTTGCTCGTTCTTTGTTTTACGTCACTGGTGAGTTTCACAGGTTTTTACACCGAGGATGAGCGCAATATTTTGCTTAGCTAATTACCTGTTATGATCCACTTTAAGCATGTGCCATTTGTCAAATGCTTCTCTGAGCCGAGCTGTTGCCTTCATCTCTACACCCTTTTGCCACTGAGTAAGAAAATGAAGCAAGATATGGTGTCAAACATTACACAAAGTTAGGTATAACAGAGCTACAAAAACATTGAATTCCATGTGGCTTTTCAGACAAACAGAGCCCTCTCATATTTTGTTTGCCTGGAGTACAGTATTTGCATGCTTGTCTTTGCACGATTTTTTTTATGATTTAACTGGCAGAGTCCACTCCTTGGGTTATTGCCCATCAGACAAGTGACAAGTAAACGTCACTTGCCCTGCTGTAGAAATATTTCGTCCTGCACGCCCAGCTCTCGTACAGTCTAGTCACCTCTTCACTTATTCAAATCAACCACTATGTGTTTTCAGTTACACAAGGTCTTGTATAACAGAAACTACACGACTGTATAAACCTGTATGAAAAAGTTACTCGATTCTGATTGGCTGAGAGCAGTGCAGTTCAAGTGTAACACCAGTGCAAATTACACATCGAAATTCTGGATTATGGTTGCAAATGTTTTAAACGAACCTCTTTCAGTTCGTAGCATTATTAGCTGATCTTCATTTTTTGCATCAAATGCTCGCTTCCTGTCTGCAACACTAAGATCTTCCAGTACTTCCACAGGCTAATTTTTTTATGTTTATATTATCAATAAGTAATCATACGGTCTTTCTCATTCAATTTGGAATTAATTTCCACTTGTGAGTTTTTCAAAAAGCTGAAATTGCACTCGAAGAAGCAGCTTGTGCAATTTCAGTTTTTTGAAAAACTCATTTGTGCAAATTAATTCCAAATTGAACTTGAAACCGTATGATTACCTATACTAATTTAATTTTTTAGGGGTGTAGGGGACATTATTTTGATAGTTAATGGCATTTAACTATTTTTCCTCATACCTTGAGCCAGTACTTTGCCATGATCCTCGCACTAGTCCTGGTCTGTATTTCTGTAACAGACTGCTTGTTCTGATTGACGGCAAATCTTAACGCACTTATCCCTTTCTGCAGCATTTGCTTTCTGCGCAGTTTGTCTGCCTGTTCCTGCTGGGCATATCTTGCATTTCTCCAAGCTTCAAAGCACTTCTGTTGCATCTCTGTTTGCCAAAAAGTCACTGCACTGTACAACAGAGGACAAGATCAATTCTAGAGTTTCACATGTTTGGTTTGAAATCCTTTTAATACCAACAGACTTTATTTGCTTGGGCGTGACGGTGTTTGTTTTCTCATTTCAGACCATGGCACATTCTCCTGAGAATTGTTCTTTTATACATGCGACTATTTGAAAATCTGAAGCATGGACTGCAATGGGGCAACAAATCACCCTAGTGAATGAGGTCTACTGCTTTTTTATTTTCCTTGTTCTGTGAAGCAAAGAAAACAAAAATCAATCAACCAAGACAATGACAGAAAGCTATACCTTTGCAACTTGACTTCATCTTCCTGTTTAATTAGTCTCTTTAGCCTTGTTTTCTGATACCAGCGTCGAAACATACGACCCTGATGAAACAAGTACGAAAAAAAATGAGATCTAAAATCAAATTCAGTTGATCTGAGATTCATTTCTTGGTAATTTTGCTTTTATCTGTGGTGTTTATTCGAGGGCCACGGTATACTTTTTTTAACTTCTGAAACAAACACTATTGACTTTGACACACTGATAATTAAAATTATTAGTGTAGTAATAATTACAGTATGATACTTAACTCTACTAACATGTACACACAATTAGCAACTTACCCTTTTGTCCAATGATCTTGATGATGCTTATAGTACAAATCTTATTAGATATTACTGAGTATTTTTACGAGTTGTGCCATACTTTGACGAGCCCGTGGGGCGAGTCAAAATACAAACAAAAAAATTCTTAGTGATACTACACAACGAAACGTCTAACAAGAGATTTATTATCCAACACGCTAATCATTTCTCTGGAGCACAAATACCATGTGATATTTGTACTCGTTTTGGGTGTTATTTGTACTTTACGAAGCGCAGTTGGATAATAAAAATACATTACCTGTGCAAGAGATACTTAGATTTCACACACAGAGTTGAGTACACTACCCACATACCTTAATGAGCAGTTCTTGATAAGAATTTGGGTTGGACGACCGTGAGGCTTCCATTAATTTCATGGCCCACAATGCAGAGGAAATTCTTTGTAACGTATCAACTGAAAATGAGTTTGTCAAGCTAAAAGTGAAGAAAGAAGAAAAATAAGTGCATACTAAAATCACTGATAACTACAAAGTTTAGATGAACTTTACAAGGTCAAGTTAAATGTTTGATATACAAAAATAACATGCAAATAAAAATTATAATGTACAGGATAACTAATGTTTTCCCTTCCTAATGACACATACATTAGGTAGCATTCCTTTTTCACCAGTCTAACTCTAGATGTTCTGATCAAAAATTAGATTTTTCATCCCATTAAAGACAAATCAGTCATTGTGATCATCACCAGAGCTCCCTTACAAAGTAATGTACGTACTCTAGTTAGTGTAAATTTTCTGTCCAGTGATGTCATTAATTAAAATAGTGGTATACAGTATGTACAACATAATCTGGTGCACAAAATGGACATGTACATGTGAAGGCCAAAGCTAAAGATGACCTCCTTGAGCTGTCACATGCACAGCATTTGACAACTTAAATTCTACAAAAGTTAAAGTAAGAGAAGTAGAGGCAGACCCAAGAATACCTGGCATCGCACTGTAGAGAAGGAGAGAGACAGACAAAGATGGAACACATACACTGTATGCAAGCCTGCAAATAATTATTGCAGGGAGGTCATTTGTCAGGCCAGGGAAATTTGACCGGACAAGAAGCCAGCCTGGTCAGACAAAAAAATCAACTGGTTGATATCTATAAAAAAAAGTATCATTTGTATCAGGACTGCCGGTCAGGATGTCCGACCAGACCAAGCTTTTGCCGGTCAAAACCTGAAATTTGCAGGACAAATGTCCGATGACCGGCTGTTATTTGCAGGCTTGCATATGCATGGACAAGAATGAGGCAGGCAGCAAACAACCGCCAGCAGTGGAGGGAAGAAGTCCGGGCCTTGCGTGCCTCCTGGCATGAACTGAAGGGATTTAACTTTTAACTTTTAAAGTAAACTCTGCATATATATAATACAAGGCAAGTGGCCCATCAGGTCAGAGGTTATCCCAGTTTCCTTAGCATGAAGCACACTAACAATTAGCTAGCGAAGTCTGCACCTCCCACAGGTCTCAAGCACAGCATACGTGTATTACCTTAAGTCCTGCAACAGGTTTTCCTTTTCATCAACATAGTCATCTAGTGAGTGTTCTTTTTTGTCGCAATAGCTGTTCCTATCAAACTGTGACTGAGTGAATTTTGTTGGTGGAGCATATTCTGGACTTGAATTCATGCTACTCAGTAACTCTTCAACTGTGAGACTGTCATCTCTGCTCACTCCACTAGACCTCAAACTATGACTCAGAGTCAAATCCGCTTTACTGTTCGACTGCTGCAAAAACTGGTCCCTCTGTGGCCTAACTGACGCTGCTACACTAGAACGTGAAGTTCGATTTCCATCAAATTTCAAACTGACATTTGATTGCCTCGGGAATGAGGCTGAATTCTGGGGAGAACTTGGTGTAAACAAGCTGTGCTCATCGTACAGGGACAAAACCTGAACTGAACCTGAGCTCTGCTGTGAATCATTGCAATCTGGAATTCTACTGGTATCTCTGGTGGGAGGGGAGGGTGGAAGGGAGAGATCGCCCATGCTGCCATATTTGTTTACTTCCACTTTAAGCTGGCTTTCTCTTTCCAATGTTGTCAGCTGTTGCCTTGACTTCTGATCAAAGCTTCTCTTCATATCACTGCTGTCAAATCCAGATCCAATAAAACTTTGAGCTAGCCCTCCACTCAGAATGACATTGCTCTGTATTTTGTGTTCCCTTGGTGTAACAGAGCCATTCCTTTTGGATCCATTTCTAAGTCCACTTTGTTTAAAAAAATCCCAATTTCCTTCTTCTTTGCCAGGGAAAGTTACTTTGCTTGGTTTGTCAATACCCTTAACGGAATTTGCAAATGAAACTGATTTAGGGGAATGTTCCTTCTTGCTTCCTGTATCATCTTTATGCTTTTCTTTTTTGTGTAATGATTCCTTTGATCTTTGCATAGATTTATTGGCCAGTGCCTCTTGAGAACTGGAAACTGTATGGCTTCTGCCAGAGGGAAAACTTTTCTTGAGTCTTTCCAAATAACCGGCATTTTCTCTGCCATGAGAAACTCCATTGACGCTTTTTCCTGCTATGAGTGGCTGATGAGTGGACAGCTCAGGAGAGACCACCACAGATGGGACTTTAATTTGAACATGAGTTGATGAACTTGCAGCAAGAGGGTAGCTAGATTCCCGGTAATGGCCATTACGCTGTGCCTCATCAAATCCATTTCCTCTTTGTTGTTTACCATTAAGCATCACATTGGACTGTCTGTAGTACAAGCTGCCATCAAATGCTTTAGATGATGCTGTGACTGTGCCATGCATTCCTTCATTAACTGCTGTACTGTTCCCAGTTGCATTGCCCTCTGTAGTTTGATTGCAGTTGAGATGTGGGGTCCCTGAGGGTGGGCAACCAGGTGATAGCTGACTTGAATCTCCCATTACTAAGCTGAATGGATTGGATACATCAGTGTCCAGGAATGTGTGGGCTCGGTGAGCTATTGAAATACAAAATAATCAAATAATTATGATTTACAAAATTATGTGTATATTATTATTTGAATTTGAAAACTTTTATTTCCATTACAAAGCAAACTAAAAACTAAAGCAAATTAATACTTTCTAGACAGTAAAAATTGCTCTAACTGTTCATTATAAAAGTAGCATAATGATTGTTCCAGAATTTTATACACTCCCAGTTACCTTCTGCAGTAGCGTGATATGGAGGTCTGGATACCATGTGCGACGGTATGATAAATTCTGCAGGGTGAACCGATTTGTGAAAAGAATCCTGAAAAACAAAATAATCATAATCATTATCTTCCATGGCTGGAGTAAAGTCTGCAATTTATGTTTACATAGTTTATTAAAAGCAATAGAGCATTTTATAACAATAATATTTAATACTTATATTGCTCTTTTTCTATAAAAATATTCCTAAGTGCATTTCAATATAATTATTTAAACTAAGTTAAAAAAGTTGCACAGTAAAAATAAAAATTGAATTAAAAATTACAATATTACAATAGTAAAATGTAGAAATTTTAAGAATGATAATTATTTAAATGACTAACTAATCTAACTAAAAGCCTTTATAAACAAATATGTTTTAAGAGAGGGTTTAAAAGTCTTGATGGATGATTCCTGTCTTATTGGCAGAGGAAGACTGTTCCATAAGAATGGGGCAGCTATTAAAAACGCACGATCTCCGAAAGTCTTCTTCGTTTTCAGCCTAGGTCTTTCTAACAATATACCCTTATTGTTATGGCATAATTGATAATGTGAGGCCAGAAAGACAGAGACTAGATCCTTAAGATAGCTTGGCGCTACCCTGTGAAGTATCTTAAATGCAATAAGAATCTTAAAATCTATGCACAAACGCACTGGTAACCAGTGGGGTTCTTGTTACTTAGGTGCGCAGAAAACTAATCGTGCACTGGCATTCATAACTCTTAATTTGATACTGAGGAGCACCGTACAATAAAATATTACAATAATCCAGTCTACTTGTGATGAACCCGTGAACAAGTCTTTCAGTGGACTCACAAGGCAGATACTTCCTAATGTGCTGGATATTGTACAGATAATAAAACGCGCTACCGCAAGCCTTAGTCACATGAGTCGACATGTCCAGATGAGAATCGAACCAGGTGCCTAAACTGCGCACTGAAGAAACAGGCGATACCTCAGCTTGGCCGATCTGGATCTTGTCAACGGGCACCATCGATAACTGGCTCTCACTCACATGACCCGAAAAAATAAATTGAAAAGCAGTCAGTGGACAGAGTCAAGAAACTATGATATTACAAGATAAATGAAGAATACACTTCTTCAAGTTGCGAGTATGTGCGCTATTCCAAACTTCAGATATTTGTTGATATGTTCTGCACAAATTTACAGAGCCCAGTATGGAGTAGCCATATTGGTGTACCTCATCAGTGGAACACCAATATGGCAGACAGAAATAGTGTAAACATCTGAAATTTACTTTGGTTGTCTAAGTGACTGATTACCTGTATTGAACAAACAAATATTTATCTAAACACTTTTCCTAATACTTGACAAATGGCTAGAACTCATGAGATAAGTATGTGTTTTTCAACAAACATTCATGATCGTAATTTTATGTCACGCACCACCGTAACTCAGAAATTCAAAGTGCACTGGTTTAGAAATGAAGGATGCTGTTGAGCCGTAAAGTTGTAGACAGATATAAATTTAGCACCTCTTATGCCTGATGAGTATAAAAAGTTTGGTGGCTCTTTGGTTTTGGATTTTAGAATTTGATGACGTCACGTGAAAATGCTCTATAATGCTTTGGAGTGAAAGTACTGCCAGGTGAAGATGTCAAAAATTATCCCATGCAATCTAGGTCACATAGAGAAAAACATAATCCTCCGACATCTTTGGATGATGATCTCAGGCTCAGACTGTTGTTGTATTCATCTCACTAGTGGACACTTTAGACATGGTCCCAGGAAGATATCTCCACATTTTGACACTAACTGAATTCAAATACATGTAATACTAAACATCCGGATTGTAATACTAAACATCAGGATTGATTGGAACCCTAAGGTATTGAGGGTAGAGTGCAGTAAAGTAAGATATGGCAGCTTAAAACGTGTTCACACAATTTACAATGATTACGAAACAGAAGCCATTTTGGTATGTTACAACAAAAACTGAGTTTGCGACTCAGCACTTAAGTGAGATTTCAAAATGGTAAACATTGAAAGCCTTTAAGCTGTAAGCCTTGTGGACAGTTTGTGGCGAGGGCTAATTCAAAACATACCCTGTTCAGGTATCCAGGTAACACCCTTTAATATCAATTGCTCACTCTGTTAACTACTGATAAAGCAAAAATGATGTCACTGACCTTCAAGGTATCTGGCAGATCATAAAAAGAGAAGTTAGACCATTCCTCATCTGAACTCTCGCAGCTTGCACGCTGTTGGCTGGTTTTATTACTTGTTGGCAAGTCCTGCTCTGAGCTTTGATGCCAGGGTTCAGCTCGACAATCACTAACTACAGAAATAACAGAGAAACGTACCAATCTCCATGTGCATGTGTAATCACTTAGCAAATGGAAGTCTGTGCTCAAGCCAATTTTGCAAAGTATAAGACACCCAACGCAGGGTGCAAAAAAGGCTTTAAAATAATTATTTTATAGAGTATCATTTATTTAAGAAAAGGATTCCAAAGTAGTGCTAAATAATATTATCTCAGTTCTACCTTTCGTCTTTGACAGATCCAGTTTAGAGTCAAAGCCATTCTGCAAAATAATAAAAAAATTTTTTGAGTTTAACTTAATGATTATGAATTTTATATAAAAAAAAGTAATTAGTGATCACGAGTACTTGGATTAATTAATTTAAATTACAATTGAGCCCATGCACAAAAACCAGCCTAGGGCAGAATTTACTGGCCATTATTGGTGGCTAGCTATGAATTCGAAGGGAGGTTTTAATAGTAAGTAGTAAGAGTAAATGTGTAGATCAGCAACTGGGTGAGATGGAAAATATGGGCTGTTCATGTTGCATCTTTTTAGGGAAGATTTATGGTAAAAGCAACAGCATTCAAACCAAATATAATTTACACTTTTATACATGTACACATGCAGGGGTTTCATTAAGTTTTAGTGCAGGAGGTCAGTCGGGTTTTTCAGCCGGGCATTTTTAGTTTTTCTTATGAAAGAAAGTAGAGAAGACAAAACAGCCTGGCAAAGTCATGATTAATTCTTGTTCACAGCCGGTCAATTTCCCTGGTGCCGGCCCTTAATGAACCCCCTGCACATGCACGTTTATGTACTTGAGAATAAAATGCATTTAATTGACCAATACAATTTTAACATTTAAATTCTGTATCCAGCTGCTGGCTTTACACATTTATTGCTATAAAATTATATTTAAATCATCTCAATAACTGCACTTCATAAATACAAAATCCTACTCCAACAACATTGTCATTTTGTTACCCAGGATACATGCATGCATGTAAACATTAACTAAAGATGCTTGCTCATTAAAAGACGGCTGCTACCCCGCATAATTTTCACATGTACAATTATTTAGAAACTATGATGCCACTTTAGAGCTACGCAACTTGATGTATAAAGTGTTTCTATCCTAAGTCAGAAATACATGTATAAATTAGTTCGTAAGTGATCACTGCTGTAACAAAGGAAAAACATTGTACACGGTAATTAGTGTATGTGATTCAAGGAAATGATTCTGACAAAAAGTAGCTTCGTGTCTGAATCATCCCCGATTGTATTGAGTTAATATGTTGCACTTGAAAATGATGCCTTAAAGGCAAAACCACTTTAGAACAGTCTAGTGAGAGCTACAATATACTTGATAGCAACACAAAACAGAGAAAACAAAACATAACAAACAAAAATCACTGCACGCATACAAGCAGAGCAACCAGCTGACATCTTGAGTTTTTAAATGCAATATCCTCCTCATGAAATATCCACGCTAAGAAATGTTTGTACAAAGATAGGAGTGACAATGATAGTTGCTTGTGTCCATGATCTTAAAAAGACTTGCCCAAAAATTTACTCTACCTAGCAAAGTTCTAAAAGCACAAATCAGAGCTTTTACATGTACAAAAGTACTACATATTTGTATATGTGATACTGACAGTAATTTTTAAAAGCCTACACATTCTCGCATTAGAAAGAAATGACCTTGGCAATTCAAGTATTAAATATTAAAGAAGATGATATATATTGCATGCATTTCAGAGTTAACAAGCCATGCTAAACATGTACAAATTGCCAATTGTTGATAGATTCTCTCTGCTTCATTACAGTACACAGAACAAAGAATCAACTTACCAACTGGCCCACCCATCAATAAATCACAGCAAAACATTAAGATACTATCTTTTACGTTCATAGAATGATATCATGAGAAATCGTGGGAAGGATTTTGAGTAAATGTTATCTTCTCGATCACTGAAACCAAAGTAGAGGCCATTAATTGCTAGTGTTTTAAATGTCATTTGCAAGCCAAATTATCCAGAACAAAAAGGTTGATGTTGACTCTCCATCAATATCATTGAAAGCTTGTCACATCAAAGATGGAAGGAACATGGAATTGTCACGTTTCACATCTGCATGGAACAAAACTCACATTGTGTAACTGAAATATAGTTTGTAACAATCAAAAATAACTTAATACATGGGAATACAAGAAAATATTGTCGTGGAAATAATCTTTTTTGGGGTAATTGTCTCAATTTAAGGCACACTTTGTGAAACTCCAGTCTGTGAAATTAGTTTTGTATAAATTAAAATTGTTTGTTCAAAAAAAATTCCTGAATCACCAATCAAAACAGCATTATGTTCTTTCTTGGTCACAGATTGCTTTTTATTAAAAGCAAACAATTCTACATGTACATTTACAAATTAAAGCAGTAGTTTACTAAACTACTTATAATATATTGTGAATTGAAAGGTATTATATACAGAATTTGAATGAACACATAGAAAAAGAAATAAATTTTCTGTCTGGAGGCCCCAAACTACGGTTGGCTGGAGCCTGAGAGCCCCAAGATTTTTCCCATGGAGCCTGGAGCCAAATTATTTTCGTGCTTGCATGGAGGCCTATTTTTTAGCGGAGCCCTGAAAAAAATGTTTGCCACAGATCCCACAACCCTGGGGTCCTTGAATATAGCATTAGAAGGCATTAGAATATAAGCTTATAAAAAATATTATTAGAATGATATTAAAATATTAGAATATAAAAAATGATTCCCTTTGTGATAAACAGGTAGGTGTCTAGCGTTATTTTTTAGTCCTAAACAGTGTCAGAAGGCACTCTTACACCCAAACATGGGTCACGTACATCTCCCGCTGTTGCAAACACGGGTAAACTGGATTTATTTCTTTTGTTTAAAAATATGCATCTTATCCTTTAACCGAGTGAGTAACTCAGTCCCCCCTCCCCTCTCAATAATTAACATTACTTGTTTTATTTACCTTAAAGGAGCTACGTCATCATTCATGCACTTTGAAAAATTTAGCCTAAATTTTTCAAAATTGTCATTTCCAATCTGTTTCAATCTTCTCCATCCTCAGCCATCCTAGGCTTATTCCTTTATGGTTTAGTGTCACTCCTTTGGAATTTTTTTGTCCTTAGCAAGACATTATTTTTAGGTTTCCTTCATTTTAAGACTGCAATTTACGTCATCAAAGAAATGACTCAAAATAACGTGACATAGCTCCTTTAAGGGGGCAGAACCATAACCACAAAACGGTTGCTATAGATGACTTCTAACTATCATATCTTGGGTTCCCTTTCATTCCTGGGATTAGTGTTCTATTGGAGGCTGCTTTCACTTTTGGCAGCTTTGACCGTATTTGGAAAGTCACATGACCAGAACACAAAAACAAAAACTTTCACAGCTTACATCTTTCTTCAATGAAAACAAAGCCAATGGATAGAGCGAATTCAGTTGCCAAATCTGTCGCACAGATTTGTTGATTTGTTCGCAACACTGTAAAAGTTATGACGTCACAAAAATTTTATGACATCATAGCTTTTTAATTAATGGAAATCTGCACAAATCCATATGACAGATTTTGCATCCGAATGCCCTCTATCCATTGGCTTTGGTTTCATCCAAGAAAGATGTAAGCTGTGAGAGTTTAAAGCGTTTATGTGTTCTGGTCACGTGACTTTCCAAATATGGTCAAAACTGCCAAAAGTAAAAGCAGTCTCCAATAGAACAAGCATGGCAAAAAAACTAATCCCAGGATGAAAGGGAACCCAAGATATAATGAATAGAAGTCATCTATAGCAACTGTTTTGTAGTTAGGGGTCTACCCCCTTAAATAATTAATATAACCTGTATCCAAATCTAAAATTACATCACAACTGCATACAGATCAAACAGTTAGGGCTTTGTAGTAATTAACATGTTATAGTAAAATGCTGCCATCTTTTACTTTTGGAGATATAAGAGGCCAGATTTAAAACCATTTATAAGGGTAATTTTTTGTATAATAATCCCAATTATGGACACATTTTGATTGGTTCCTACCTATATATGATGTATTAAATGACACATGCGTGCTTATATGGATGGTGGGACCGAGAACGTACGAGCCAAGAGTCAAGGTAACCATGGCAACCCTGTGAGCGGCAACCACCATCCAGCACCGTCACACTGAATAGTAATTCAGTGAAAATGTTGATACCTACCTGAAAGGGGAGGGGAAAGGCGGGAGAGAACACCACGACGGCTTTGCAAATGCAAACAACTTACCAGGCTGCCCTGCATCAACACCAGCCGGCATGAAGAAGACCGCTGCTTACATTGTCTCGATTTTAATTTTGCCTAAATTACATTTAGCCACATAAACAGACAGCTTCCAGCTTTTAGCTATTTTTCGAAGCCACAAGAGACAAACTTGAAAAAGTCAGGCTGACTTTTTTCAAGTTGAGATCTTAACTAGCTCCTTATGATTTCAGAATGATATCATTTCTCTTATAGCTTCAGCTTCACTGGCATAGTAAATTTAAACAAAACTGGACTACAGTTCAGGGCCCGCGGAGCGGATCTTAAAGTGAGGGGATAATGCGAACGCCCTAGCGTAAGCTAACTAGGGGGGTCGGGGGTATGCTCCCCCGGGATAAATTGAAATTAAAGTCTTCTGAAATGGCTAGAAATTGATCTAAAACTGCCAAAAGTGAAGTTAATTTTTAATCCTTATAAAACAACGAGTAACAAACTGGCCTTCACATTTGACCAAATTCAAATGAATAGACTAACTTCTAAGCTAAACCCAAAAGACGCTGAACGAGTGAAAATAGAAACAAGAGTTTGAATGCCATTATTGCATAGGCGAAAATCTAATCGTCTGTTCAGGAACAAATCTAACGACAAACTGCCTCATCTGGCCGTGTCTGTACGAGGAAACCCTCAAAAAACTAAATTGGATCGAAATGGACAAATCAGAATAAGGCTGTCTTTCCTAAGAGGTCCGCATATTTGACATAAAATATTTTACCATAACTACAGTAATTCTCACGTGCTCACTGGCTAACGTTCACGGTCTAAATATTCATCGAAACACAAAAGAGCGAAAGCCTGGGTTCCACTTTTCAAAAACAGATTCATTCAAACAAACTGTTCACAGTCTTTGGTGCTGTTAGTTCTCAGAAATAAGAAACAAATTGCATCCAAAGGGACTCCTTTAAAGGGGAGATCATCAAATTCGTTTTCAAGATGAATATGGATCGGGACTAAACCCCAGCCCCCCCCCCCCCCCCCCTCCAGCCCCAGCTTTAAAAGTATGCAAATATTTTTTGTTCAACTGAGCATCATAGCATGTCCAACGACAATATCATTTTATCAGAGAAAATGTTTACTAGCAGAATATTGTTTTTAAACATGTAATTTCCAGCTGCTTACAATAGAGCTCAAGACAATTTTTCTGGTGGTTGCATAGTTCTTAACAATACTTCTAACTGTATTCGAAAAATGAGAAATCAGCTTAATTATTGAGGAAGTAGACAAAATTATTTTGATCGAGCGATGAAATTATAACAATTGCCAACACAGTACAAAATTAAAAATATTGATGCACGAGTACAAAAAAGCTAATTAAGATCTAAGCAGCTGAAGCGTTACGTGTAATTCAACTGTCGACTGCAGACTTACGTGTAACTTAGTTTATAAACAATTCAAAGCCTCCTGGATAGAGGTAATAAAGCATCAATGATTCATGCGATCAAACCACATTTAACGCGACATTTTCAAGACCCGGCCACTTGTTGAAAACGACACCTTTGAAAATCAAAACATTCTCTCGCCGCGCGGTACGACATGACTTTTATCAGCTTACCTTTGGGAATCTTCTCTCCCGTTTCTTTCGATAGCCAGCGCAGCTGTTTTCCATCGAAGAATGCTCCCAAGGTCACTCAGGTATCTGTGGATCACGTCCACTTGAAAGCTGGAAGAAAACAGTTTTCGGAATGACGTCGCATTTCCCTGAACCCTGCGCTCGCCCGTAGCGTGTTCGAATTTCTTCTGCGTTCTAGCTCTCTCATTCACTTCCAAAGCTCAGGTATAAAACATCTCCTTCAAAGGAAATGCAATTCATTACGCCATTCAGGGCAAATGCATGCTTTCCACGACAAACACAATGGCCAAACAAGACTATTATTGCAGAAAACAATGGGCTCACCCCTGCATGAAGCATGGCGTCTTTTGTTGGAAAAACAAACGTTGGTGCTGAAAGAGACAATGGCGGGAAATTGTTGCTATGGCTCCGAACAAAGAGATTTCTCACGTAGAACTAATCAGTCGCGACTCGCGACTCGAGCATAACCAGAGCGGCAACATTTTGGGTTAAAATTTGTATAATACAATAAATCTCTTTTAGTAACCATTATCATAAAATAGAATAAAATAAATAGATGAAATATATCTTCATTAAGACATATGCTTTTGCAAGGTTGGTTAACGCTTATACAGTATATAATTTGGTTTTATCAACTGGGTTGATAATGTGAATTGGCCACCGTAAAGAGATTCAAGAGCTGACGTTTCGAGCGTTAGCCCTTCGTCGGAGCGTCAACTACTTACTACTTACCCCGTCAACTACATTCAAACACAGAGGCCCTATTAGGGGTTTTTGGGATACGGGATATCTGGGTAAAACATTATAGAGATACGGGATATTTAGGGGGAAAACTAACGGGATACGGGATATTTAAACAAGAGATTCGGGGATATCGAACATAAACGTTGGAGATACAAACCATCGCAATTAACGGGATATAGGATATTCAGGCCAAAAATTAATGGAATACGGGATAGTCAGACCCCCCCCCCCCCACCCCCCGCCCCTAATGGGGCCTCGACACAGGTTTTCACAATGGGTGTAAAAAAAAACACGTAACTAATCGAACTGTTCGGGCAGAAACTCAATCGAACCCAATCGAACTTATATAATTTGGTTTTATCTACTGGGTTGATAATGTGAATCGGCCACCGTAAAGAGATTCAAGAGCTGACGTTTCGAGCGTTAGCACTTCGTCGGAATTAATTGAACGATTGAGTTCGATTGGTTCGAGTTTGATTGCGTTCGATTGCTCATTTTTTCTTTAATTTTGTCAGTTCGATAAATTGAACGATTGATTTGGTTCGATTAGTTGCTTCTGGAGTTTTTTATTATAAATATAAACGTTTTTGTCTTTTAAGACTGAAAACAGTGAATTAATGAGCTAAGTGTTAAGCTGTCATTCGAACTACGATTTATCAGGGTCTGCGATCGACTATTCTTTTAGTTGAAATGATTCTCGGCACTAAAACAAAAAGAGGCAAAAGCTTCAGACAACCTTGAACTCACGTACGAGACGAGAATCGCGCAACGGAGAAATCGCGCTAGGCCTGTCATCACAAGACAATTTCTCATTATTGGTAAACGTGATATATATAGAGCTTAGTGATATATGGGTTATCATTGTGGGAGGCTTAATCATGCGCATGCGCATTTCAATTTTGAATAAACAAGTCATCGGTCCATGAAGGAACTCAACATGAAACTATAAATTTGATTTATTAAAACTCGAAACTTGGAGTAAAAAGCGCACGAGTATGTCACGAGTATTTAAAAATTGGTCAGTGGACTAAATTCCAAGAGTGGAAAGAATATAATCGGGGAATCAAAGTGAAGACGATAAACGAAATTGTAAAGAAGACAGTACATCAGAGATTTATTTTACGACATACAGCCTTCCGAGTACTACACTGCTTTGCTAGCTGAAATTCAAAATGTTCGTATAAAGTAACGGGCGATACCAAATTAGTCTCCGTGCCTGCAAAAACTGCAACTGATGAAGCAATATAGCAATATGGGGGGAGGGGTGGGCGTTAGAGAGAGAGAGAGTAAAGTTGCCCGACGTCTGAAAAAACGTCGGGCTCAAAAACATCATCATGATAGTTTGCGAGAAGAGTTACGAGGGGATATCTTTTATTGGCTAAATACTGTCGAAAGAAACAACAACAAGGGTTTAATGGGTTTAATGCAAATATCTCATTTGCTATTCAAGGAATGCCAAAACCCTTCACTCATGATGAAATAAACAATGTTTTGTGAGGTTTTGTAAATTTTTGGATGATTTTGGGTATATTTGGGAGGACGGAGTTTTATTTTAAAAGAGGGGGAAAATTTGAAGATCGAAATATGAAATAATGAAGATTTAATGGAGTTTAAAAATAAGAATTTAAAGTTTAAAATTAGAATATGCACACCCAAACAGTCCCCCTACCAAGCTGGTTGCTCTTGGGTGGGGGGTCAATTGTCTGTGGGTGTTTCAAAACTAATTTTCTTCCTTTTATACCTTCTCTAAAACCTTTCAACCCCGCTTTAATTCCACAGTCATTCTAAAGATGGATTTCCACTGTCGCGTAATTTTTTACGTGCGTAAATAAAATTAGAGACGTTGTATGGAAAACTTGCGTACACGTTTACACAAGCCGTTCATACATTGTCTCTAATTTTTTTTTTTACGCACGTAAACGCACGTAAAAAAATACGCGACAGTGGAAATCCACCTTAACTCATTTTGGCTATCACGATTCTAATCGAAAATTTATCAGGGTCTTTGACTTGAAGTGATTCTCCAAAAAAAACGAGGTAAAAGCTTCAGACAACCATAGACTCACGTACAGGGCATGAATTATTCAACGGCGAAGTTGCGCTAGGACTGTCATCACGAAACGGTTAATCACTCATTATAAAAACATTATATATAGAGTTCAATGGTAATTGGGTTATCGTTGTGGGAGGCTTAATCGTACGAATGCGCATTTCAATTTTAAATAAATTAAACAAGTCATCGACCCGCGAAGGAGGTCAACATGAAACTTGGTGGAATATTATATTTAAACTGAAAAAAAACTTAACTGCAAGTCTAACATTACGGCAAAGGGCACTTTTAATGGGCCAATATTTGGTCCTGAAGAATACTAGTTGTACTTGTCAAAATATTGGCCCATTAAAAGTGCCCTTTCCCTTAGTGCCAGCCTTGCAGTTTAAATTGTTTTCTTCTACATGTTACAATGGCGTCTGGTACGAGCATCTCTTCAAAGAGATCCGGCAACAAGAACTACTGACTATTACTTTGCGTTGCGTGGTTCCCTGCATTCAAACGTTTCTATTAAATATGCAATATTCTATTTAATATGCAAAAAGCGCACAATACTGTGTTCAATATGTTCGGTAGATATGAGGTTGGAAAGAACTGGGGAAAGCGGAGGCCATAAAAGAAATTCTAAACAAGACATCGGGGAGTTATTTTAGGACATAAAGCCATCCGAGTAATACATATTTTGCA
>OX393564.1:1923381-1974742 GCA_947652115.1 Blastomussa wellsi | reverse complement strand
GACGGGTTTCTAGTAAATTTTACAACGGAGCTAAACACTTGCAAAAAATAATATCTGTATCTCAGTAACAATTTTGTTGCTGTAATTGTAAATATTAACATATTCTTTTGGCTTTAAAAAAATGAATATTTATAAAACGCGAGAGAATTTTGTTGAAAACCCAAGTTCATACAAATGGCTTTTATACATGGCACTAACAACTAAAGACCTAAAATAGATCCATTTTTATGGCTACAAAATATTATATATTGTTCACCTAAGTTTTGTGGTTTACCTCAGTGCAAAAACCTGTCACTTTTTTCTTTGTTTTCGAGCTATTGTTTTTCTGTTATACATCGTTTCGAGGTTCTTTGTTGTTGTTGTTTTTTTCGTTCTTTGTTTTACGTCACTGGTGAGTTTCACAGGTTTTTACACCAAGGATGAGCTAAGTTTTGATCATTTTTAAAAGATCTATATATACAATACTGAGATAAAAATAAGGCATATGATTCACTAAATGTGAAATACTACTTGTTCCTCATAGAGGGGTGATATCTTAATTTGCCATTTTGATGCAGAATTTTCATTTGATACAAAAAGTGATAAATATTCGATGTTTACTTTGACGGTGGGTTTCCATTTATCTTAATTATTTTTGAAAATTTTATTAGGAATGATTAAAATTAGGTATATGTACTGTCCTTAGTACTGAGAAATTCTAATAAAAAACGGAGTTCTCGATAAACAAAAAATGTGTTCTTATGATGTGTTCAAATTCTCTCCTTGATGCAAACCTCGTAAGGTCCAGGCGCAGAAACCACGCCCGTTAGGCCTGTCAGATCTGGCAGTGGTTTGCCAGGAGAAGGTTCAATTTTGAATTGATGTAGCAGCCTGGAAGCGACTAAAAACAGCTCGGTCTTGGCCAGCGACTCGCCCAGGCATCCACGCCTTCCAGCACTGAAGGGCAAATAGCTACGAACTCCTGCAGCAGAAACTTTTCTTTCAGAGCTTCCGAACTTTCCTTCTTTGTCTAAGAACCTCTCTGGGTTGAATATTTCTGGATTCTCCCATTGTTCCTTATCATGGTGCATGGCATGTATGTTCGTGATAAGCAGGGTGTCTTTTGGTACATCATAACCCCCAAGAGTCGTGTCACAGACTGCTTTGTGAGGCAGGGACAAGGGCACGATGGCTGCAATGCGGAGGACTTCGGCAATGGTAGACTCCAAAAACGGAAGGTTCCCGCGATCTTTGAGGCACGGCATGCGGCCAGAACCGATGACTTCATCCAGCTCCGCATGGAGGCGCACTTGAACGTCTGGGTAGTGGACCATGTAGGCAAAAAGCCATCGCAGGGTTGTAGCTGTTGTCTCGAGGCCAGCGTTGAAAACATCATTCATGGTCATCACTATGTGATCTTCTGTCAACAGTTGCGAGACTTTTCCATCTTCTTCCTGGGCGTCGTGGTAAGCCTTCAGAAGCGCGTCAGTCAAATCCTCCATCTCGAAGTTGTTGTTCGCGTTGTCCTCTTCAAATCTCTGCTTGTGTTCACGATATTTCGTGTTTAGTATATCATCTCTGATAGCTCTTGACTTGCGAAGAATTTTCACGTCTTCCAGGGGAAGAAATCGCAGCCAGGGAAGCAGGTCTAAAATGTGGTAATTTCCAAAAAGTCTGAGAAAATCATCGTTGTACTCAACAATGCGCAGAAATTCTTCATCTTCAATGTTATAACTCTCGCCATAAACGACAGCGCAGATGACGTTCAGAATTGTTAGTTGAATTTCTTGCTTGGGATCAATGGGTTTCCCCTGGTGGGCGGACAGTCGTTTCGCCATATGGTCAACCTCGCTGCAGATCAGCCCCTCTAGATGCTTCATTCCACTTCCGTACATGCGCAGTGCAGAGTGTGCGATCTTTCGTAGAAGGATCATGGTCTGTGTAAGGTCGGCGCAGATGATGTCTTTGCATCCGCGAGACAAATAATTGCTGATAAAGGATGTAGGCCTCCCTGAAAAGTCATCTCGTTTGGTGAGCAATGCCTCTCGAGCCAGATCGATTGAATTGATCACGATGCACCGCTGACCACCAGGGAGATAGAGCGTGTAGATTTTCCCATACTCCTCAGCAATCTCGGCCATGGCCACGTGACCTGGTTTTCCCGCCAGACGAAGCATGTTGCCGATCAGCGGGTAGGGACTGGGACCAGGAGCAAGAGATAGTGCTTTCTGCCCTCGTGCCCGCTGGATCAGAAAAAATATCACCAGAACACAAGAGCAAACCAGGGTGATTTCCAGAATCATCTTGACGAATTCTACAAAAGGGGAAAAAATCGATTAATTTCCCTTACTTATCAAGTATTCTGAGTGCTTCAAGCCTGGATTGGAATTTAAGTTTTACTTTCTACTATAAAATTTGGTTAGACCGTTTGTCGTGAAAACGACAAATAAATATAGTAAGTGGGCGTGAACGAATCAACCGGCTCTGTGTGCTCCAGCGTGGAAGCCCGATTTAATCCGATATAATCGAGCAGAAAGTTTTGAAACATCAATAGTTTATGCTAAGCATAAATTGATTGTAGCCCATAGATCTTGATCAGAAACAACAATTTTGTCTCCACTGCAGCCGGACCTATTATGAAGCAGTCAAATAAGCAAATACGCTTGCGCCAAAATCATACTTTTACATAAACAAAATATTGATCAAAAGTGTTACTAAGTTATATTTAGCCATCTTCTTATCAAAGAGGCGACTGGATAAGGGAGAACTTGACCTTAAAACTATTTTCAAAACTGTTTTTCATCCGACACAGGCAATACTCGTTCACTTTCATGCCATATATACACTCATTGTCTGGTTAAACGAAATTCCAAACTGTCTTAACTTGATGTGTTTATTTATATAGCTCCGAATAGATCAGACTTCAAAGTTAAACCGCCTTTTATTGAGTTTATACAATCGCCAGATTTCATGACCTGTTGTAAGATTTTGTTTCGGTGAGTTTTTAATCCTCAACACGCTCTTGACCCCAGAGTTTTATCATCAAACAGCACGTGAAAAGCCGCGTGCGATACATGTTTTTAGCCAATCATATTCGAGGTATGAAAACCAGTCATAGTTGGAGTTATGTATTTTTATTTCAGATAAAATGTTATATATCTTCAAGGCAAAATCGGGTTAAGTTAATCGCTCTATCGTCACCCTTTCAAAGAGAATTTGTTCCATGATATCCGGCCGGATAATTTTAAATTGGCTAAGTCACACAATTCCGCGGCCGTTTCTCGTTGGCAAAAAGGAACATCAATATGTAGGAAGTCTTAAATATAAGAAGTAATTCAGCGAAAAATAAACTCTTAATAACATCAAACAGGAACAAAGATAGTTTTTTCCTATACACTCAACAAGGCTAAGGCCGGAAAAAATTACTCGCCGCTGTATCGACAGTCGTTACTATCAAAGTATCCATCCCTGCAGTTGATAAAAGTGCTCGATTGAAAAGTAAGCAAAACACTCAATATTTGAATATATATATATGCAGTCTGCAGAAATAAAACTTTCAAACTTGAGAAATATTTTGGACGTTAAATACCAGAAAACCTAGGCCTGTGAGGACTTGGAGGAGATCAAGTGCGCTATTCCATTCAAACCGCGAAATTTAGTGAAAATGCAAAACATCATAAACTCTAAAAGCTTACATGTAATAGATCACAACTTTCTGTTTTTCAGTCAATGTGTGCACTTCCCTATTAAAAAAACCCAACGCAAGATATTGAAGTTCGATAATTAACTATATTATTAGTGGCGAGTCTCAAGTAATCCTACAAAACTCAGCACGAAGCTAAATAATTAACAATGAGTTACTGTATTTTGCCGGATCTTCTAATCATGGGTTCAGGTCTATTTTATGAGTTATTTAAACACTGCAATGCAATTATTACAATGTGCAAACATGCACGAAGGGATAACGTCGTTGAACAATTCATTTCACCCACAATCTTGTTCACAAGCCAAAAATGAGTTGCAGAAAATGGAAACGGTAGATGCATAAACGATCTCACGAAATTTGTCCAGAACAACGGCGCTCAATTCTCCGATTTAATCAGCAGTGTTTCCATATCGAAATTCAAAAATTGTAGTAATTAGCTATGTCGAGATGGGCGTTGACACAGCCAAATAGTACTGTGCAAAGGTGTAGTGTACAAGAACTATGGCAAAAATAACTGCTGAAGCATTGTGATTTTGACTCGTTGGCTTTAAGATTGCAAAATAACCTTCATAGTTTCCATTAAACATCGAAAGACTACCTCCAGAACAAAAACGCTAGCTACACAGAGGACACAAAGGGCGTCCATTGATACGAAGCAAAATTTGTGACCAATGCTCGAGAACTCAAACAGGCAAAAGTTGAAAAACTTTGCAAGTCACGCCAAAAACGTTTTCGAAAAGTATTATAATCCATGGAGTTTGCGCTAAAATGTAGCAAGCGTACCTTGATTACAAGAAAAATCTGTTTTTCTCTCTCCAGATCTTCACCAGATCTTGCTCCTATGTCGATTGCTTAGCGCGACGACTGGCCACAGACGAGAAACTATGTTGGAGGTGCTTATATAGACAGGACTACGTGACAACACTACGTTCTTCGCATGTTTACACGCGTGTGTTCTGACAGTGTCTCGACTGAAGATAAAATTAGAAACACATCTCCGCACAGCGTGAAATTTTATTGAAATTAACTCAAATCACGCCGCTGCGATTATTAATGACTTTTTTAACGCCCACGTGAAGGGGGGCGAGAGAAAAAAAGTTCATGCAATATGTACATGGTAGTGGATTGTTGAACAGAAAATTACAAGATTGTAAGACTCCAGGTTGCACAATTACAGAATTTTTGTTAGCTCCCCACGTTGAAAAAAAGTGTAATTCAACCTAGAAATAAATAGTGATTTTTGGCAAGAAGTCACGTTTTTGTTCCACTTCACGAAACAACGGGGTACATCAGCATATTCCCGAGACAGTCTCGATTTATTTTATTTTTGTCTAACAGTGTTTGTTTGGTACGTAGTACCATGGAGATAACTGCAGTTCTCGAAAAGCTAATATTTGCTCTTCTACATTGACATGAAGGGATTTCGAAATCGCGTTCTGAGGTCCAAATTCCATTTCCTCGAGCGTGAATCTACTAGGGGCACAAGACTTGGTTTCATTGGCACATTTTAAATTCATAGAGCCAATTTAAGTCGATAACGTTTTGTAAGTTAATTGATGTTGCAGAAAGCGTGGATATATGTTATGGCGAATAGATATTACACCTCAAAAACCGCTAAGTTTCGCATACGTAACCGCCGTTTAGTCACATGCATGTACGTAAAATGATCGGCGAGCTAATTAAATACCCGGGACGAAGGTCAAGTCACGCGAACGATTTTTCCGTATCCACGTGTTGTTCGGTCTGGATCACGTAAATCTTAATTGCATAACATACATGGCTGGATCATCCATCGTAAACAAATTTGAGAACATTTTTTGAAAAAGCTCACGTACGCTGAAATAAAGAGCTTCGTTATGCCTGCCAAAGAATGCATTGTCATGTTTGATATAACAAGTAAGACCATGCATGCTGCGAAATTGACCGTTGAAAACAATGTTGCATTTGTAGAATTGACGTTTTAAAATAGCTCTTTTCTTCAGTTATCTGTTATCTCGTAGAGCGGCATAATATAACAGGCAGCTTATTTTCAACGTACTGAATATTTTTCTCCCAGAACAATTTAATATATTTGAAGATGTGATCTTGCCTTAAGAAAAACGTCGGGAGATGAGCGTGAATATAAATGAAATCATGCGGGTTTTTTTTAATTTACAATACAGAAAACAACCATCTAAAGCAAACTTAACCTTGTAAAACTAGTCAGTACATGTATAGAACATTAGATTAGAAAAAGCGAGAATATTATATACAGCACGAATTAAATACCTTCTTGAGAGATTGCAGACAGACAATCTCAAATTATTAAACACAGAGCCCTGCTCTCGGTAACTCGAAGCTAAATATTTTTGATACGTGTTATATTGTTTTAAGTTAACCAGTCTGGGAAAAATTTTTAAGCACGTACATTCAATAATACGGTCAGGTAATCTTTTCAAGACAGCAACGTTTTTAATGAAATACAGCAAGTTTAGAATGAGGGCTAGTTTTTGAATTGACACAAATTTTATATTTCAGCTCACCCTTGTTTTAGCCGAATGCGTGTTGATATTTATGAGAAGCGAGTTTTCCAAGAAACAGAGCGAGATACAAGACAAAAGAAATACTTGAAGTGGCTTTGCGGGTTTGTTCATTGCCACTTTCGTACGAAAGTGCCAAACAAATTAGTCTTATAAGTACCTTAAATTTGAGGGCAAACGGTACTCGTTTTTTCTCCTTTTATGGGCCAGATTGGGCGATGAAGGTGTGGTATACGTGTCAAGGAAATACAAGTGATTCAAGAAAGAGTCATAATAAATTAAATAATAGTAGGTCCCACTTTTCTTTGGAAATGTGAGTGTCTTTGTTTCTTTGACTCAACACTGGTTTTCTACTCTGGAGGTCGAGGGCAGATTTATATGTTGATAAACTAAACAGATTGTCACCAGAAAATCTCCAAGGAAAACAAATGTGCGGCTAAAGGGTAATTGAAGTTTTGTATCCCCTTCAATTTGAGCATAAGTTTTAAACAGTTTTTGTAGCTTCCAAATCCGAGATTGGCAAAACATGGATTCTGGACACGTGCATGAGTTGTTCTACGAGCCTGCTGAAGAATGAATCATTATTAATCTTAAAACATCCCGATATGTCTATCAGTAAGCCGGTGTTACATCTTGACTTTTACAAATAGTTGAAAAACTAAAGGACTGTTTCCAAATTAAGCTCATTTTACAAAGATAACCTTCTTGACACAAACTGATTCAAAGGGACACTGTTAAAAATAAAATAAATGTTGTAAAAAAAGTCTTTAATGTGATGAATTCTGAACAAGAAAAGGCCGCCAACTCTCTGAAATGTTACCTATAAAGCATTTTTGCCAAGCTGATTAGTATCCGGGACAAGCTCTTCCATCATGGAAGATTCTCGTGATCATTTTTTACATTTTTTCCGCCTTGTTTTCAATGTACTGCCTTGGGGTCAAATTTTTCAGTCTGGTACATAATTAGATCGTTAGAAGAATTAAAATAACAGTATCTTTGGCCATTGTCTTTGTACACTTCAAAAATCAGCGATTCGTTCAGTAGTCACGAAGTTACAAGAAACGTACAAATTAACGTGAATGATTTCTCAAAGCCATTCCTCGACTAAAAGCGTCTAGTTGCAAACACCCCGGAAATAGAAATTCCCAGTTCCAATTTGTAATTTGAGGATTACGAGATTCCTTGGTGGTATTTTAGATCATTTTTGGCCAAATTATCGCCCACAAACGATAGAACTTTTTCAGGCACGTAACAATCTACTTCATCTCAATCAAAACAAAATTGGCTCAGCATTTACAGACCGTCGCCAGCTTCAAATTGGAAGAGAGCGTGAAATGTGCACACATAGGCACGCAGCACGTACAGAGTCATGATTTCGCGTTAGTGATCATGGTGATGGAGATTTTAACAAGTCCGTTTTCTAGTAAATAGCTGGATTTGGTATATGTTTTTAGTGATTCAAATTTAGGGAGGAATTATTTTTAGCACATTCTAGACTCTAGATTTGAAATTTGATGAACCCATTTTATTTTGTTTTCTATTCCTTTCGTACGAAACACGTGACGCACGTCAAAAGCTTGAACCTTGGACTTGCACGTGATCAGGACAGCAAAGCATAACAAGACAGTTGATGACTGTCTCCGCGGGAAACAGCGCGTTTTGTTTTCCTTCGACCCTCGGCGGTTCCCATTGGCTTCGCCAGGGTAACATTGCTTTGACAAATTAACTCGCTGTCTCGAGCCATTCCTTGAAAATATCGCCAGAAATTCATTATGGTTTGCTCTCTGAGCCACAATTCGTTTGTTATCTTCCTTTTAGTCCATCAGGGGCATTTTGGGCATGAGTAACGGTACCAGGTAATGATTTTAGCAACGAATGAAGCTGAAGAAAGCAAAATCCCTGTGACAGTACCACTTTAAGTTCAACTTTTCATATCTTGTAACCGAAGTGGAATACATGTACATATAACGTACACATCTTGTTTACAATTCTAGTCGAATCAGTGTTGTTCCTCGTTGGCATATAGCCACTACACTCAATCAGGACCCTTTTAAAGAATGCAAAAAGCATGAAACGAGTTACCCGTGGGCGTCAGTACCGCACACGCAGATGTGTATGTGAGTGCATGTGAACGATAGTGGAGATTTAAATGCTGCCTAATTATTCCCGTATAATAAATACCACAAATCTGGATTTAGCAATTGTTTTCTAGTTGAATGCTCGCTCGTTTGTTACTCTTCATAGAGGCTTAGCTTTAATAAAACAGTTATCTCAAGTACATTCCTGGCAGCAGATAAGATATAAGAGTGATTTCAAATATCATCGTGTATTAATTTTGCTAGCTGGGCATATCTTAGATTGTATTACACACCTGTCTAGCAACAAAAGCACTATTTTTCGTTGTGTCGTGCAGCTCGATCACAATTAATAAAACTTTGCTATGTTGGTGCTAATACAATTTTAATTACTCAGTTCTGTCAAAAGATAAACGTTGTCAATTAAAAATATAGTCACTCCTGAGTTAAATGGATCATATATTTAGAACGGCCGCGGTTGAGTCCAGTAAAATGTACAAACTTGGCAAACGCAAGAAGGAAGAAGGTTTTGCGGTTACGCTAGCTTGCGTCAAGCACTAGCTTTCGTAGGTGGAAGCGTTCTGAATATGGCGACGACTATCATCTTGCGGTGGGTATTGCCATATAAAAGGAACTCCTGTATTGAAATTAAAGTCCTTTGCTATGGTAACGTTTTAACTTCCTTGTGGGAGGCGCTATGGAGGAATTGTTAGCGCGCTTGACTTCGGATCGAAGTGTTCGAGTTCTTTCCACAGCGGTGGTCGTAGTTTTATGTTCTAAAAGCGCCTCTCTCTCTCTCCACCAAGGATTGTAAATGGGCGCCAGTGAATTGTTGGGGCAACCTAACAGAACTGTTGGGGGAGAAACTAGCTGCCATGGACTAGAATCCCATCCAAGGGAGGAGAGGGGGTAACAATGCTAGAGTAATCGGAGCTAAGAGCGGCAGCAAAATGTAAAGATTCGCGTACATGTTGGCTATGGGTGGAAAATAAGTTCCTAACTTGTTAAGTGCTATCTTTGTATAACTGAAGCAGGTAGTGTTGATTCCACTAGATTATCAGGTTTTCATTTTAAGATGCTCATGGAAATTTAACTGCTCTTTAGTAAGTAATACAAGGGATAATGTTTATTTCTTCAGAACACTCCAACCTGACATAAAAGTAATCCTGCTTTCCGGCATTCGGTTGATTAAAGTTTGTATATATAGAATAAATATTAATTACCAATTAGTCCTGGTCAAACTACCGAAGTAACAAGTTGATGTATAGTTATTTCACTAGTTTTTCTTAGGAGTATGGCTTTGTTTTATGTTGAAGACTGAAGTCAACTCGGCTGCGCCTCGTTGACTATTCGCTCATAGAAAACGAGGGCAAGTAGTCTAATTGTAGACCTTAGAAATGACGTCATAAAATGATTAAAACTGAAGTGGAATCACGAACCGTTAGGCCAGTGGTTTCGCTAAAAGGTTTTGAACATTTTATGGCGTCATTTCTATGGTATTTTCTATGATAGGTAAAGCTCTCTATATAAAATTATTCTTCGGGCATTTTAAGTCGGCAAACTATCTTGTGTAGTGATTCATAGACAGAGCATTTAGGCCAGTTGATACTGATCTGGACGCGATCAATAACCCGCAACCTGACAACAAAATTCAGGGAAATACCTTAGCGAAGAATAGGAAGTTTGTTGGTTGCTACCCACAGAGTTTAAGTAATTAATTAGTGCGATACGTGTACATTTACTAGAGTTGAACGTAATTAGACCAATGAGGAATTTTTGAAAAGGAGTAAGGAGCGCTTCAAAGTGTACGACGCCAAAAACACGTTAATGTTTACGTGTTTTCCTATGATCGGCCAATTATGCACCTGCACGTTCAGGAAAATAAAAATAGAAAGAGCCTTGGGGTTTCACCGCTTGAAAAATTGTTTACAACATTAATATTAGGTTTGGTGATAAATTCCTCATAAACAATACGCCAATAAGGGAAAGATTGTTGAGATTGGCTATCTGAGACTTATTGTAACCACTGTGGGAATTTAGAGTAATAGTTCTCGTGGAAAGGAAAATGTTTTATAATAGAATAGGCTAGACACGTTAAGATTATAGCAATAAATTTAATTGCATCGCACTTAATCTTTATGTGGACATGGGGGCTGAAGTCACGAATCGACTGCGCTAGCGAGCAATCGATATCATTTGCATAAAGCGCGCAGTTCTTGCACACCGTCCGTACTCAAATACAGTGTCAGTTACAGTCAATCCATACATTTATACATCCTTTAGTTGACGAGGATTCTATCTTAATCGTTTAAAAAGTTTAAAGGCAATCAGGCGTTTTTAGCTCTTTAGAAAGAAAGAGCTCACTTTCTGCTTCTTTGGGAAGAGAGATCAAGAAGGGGGTAGGGTGGGGAGTAGGTAAAGTAAAACCATTCTTAACATTTTTACACGTATTTTTGAAAACTTTCGCTCTTGACAATTTTGAGAAGATCTCACAGCCCTTTACATCTAGAAATAACGCGGTTTCCACTTCCTTTCGCCTCTAACTGATCGTATTCTGTTCTCAAGTGAGAGAAATTAGCTAGCTGCGTGCACGCGCCTAATGACCGGAAACTGCGGTTGCTGCTCCGGGCATCACTTATTCAAGTGCCCCTCCGCTACGAAGGGAAATCAATAAAATTGGTTCAAAGGATTAGCATTTAATATATCAGGGATCCCCGATTTCCTTAATAGACTCAAGTCCTTTAATGAGAAGGATACCACGTGAGACGTATAATCATTAGATTATAGTGAAATTATATTTCGATTCATTCAAAAACGGCAAGGTCTAATCTATGTTTTTAACGCAAAAGAACGCGCGCAAGCAGAAAAATAAACAGCGAGCGAAGCGAGCACGAGAGCCTCACGATAAAGCGCTGTTGTCCAGTTCTCTCGCGATTCATTCACCACGTTCGCCCGATCAAGGAAAAAATACGAAAAAATAGTGGACGGTCAACAGTGTAGTAATAGCTTCTATTGAAAGGCAACAATGGACAGTATTGAAAGTCACCGATACCCGCGACCGGGTCAAGTTTGTTTTAGGGCTTTATGATTGCGGTTTCTCATTTCCCGTGATGTTGTTTATAACCGTCTAGAAAAAGACAGAATAAGTACTTGTAATCAGAAAAAACTCACTGGCTGGTATTAAACAACCCCGCGCACGTATACAGAAAAAAATTTCCACGGCTCGGGGGCCTTGGAGTCTTGTATGGGTGCTTTCATCTGAATTTTTCCTTTCAAATTCCTACAGACCGAAAAGAAAAAATACATTGATGTTGTTCCCGCTTTCAATCGTGATGAATTCTTACAGTCACTTCCAAAATTGTTTTGAAAGATCGCCAAAAAGTAGTGCAAAAATTCCAAAACTGATTGCAATCCAGTTGTTTGCATCACGTTTAGTAAGAACTTTTTTGCAAGAGAAACGTGTGACCATTTTGATCTCACTTGTACGTGATTAAATTGGAATCCTTAGCACTAGACGTATTTTTAGTTGACTGATGTCTGCGACTTCAGTTTCTCCCAGCGAAAACATGATTTTTAGTCCTCGGCAAACACGTTTCTCTTTGAACAGAAATAATGTACATGAAATTGAAATCGATCTCGTTTGACCCTGAACAAATAAACTTTATGTAAACTGAGGTTTCACGCTTTTCGGTGTTTTCTGATAGTCTTAGATTTATCAAAGCCTTGCAGGGTACCAAAAGTTAGGATTTGGTGAAAACTTCACAGACTAGAACCCATTTGGATGTGGTAGTTGGGGTATGATTCATCAGCAGTCACGCGACCAATCTCCACAACAGGTAGCTCACAGTTTTATGCAAAAAAAAAATGACTGTTCGCGATGTTATGCAAAAGGAAGTGTGAATATTAATTTTGCGTTGTTTTTACGGATATAGGTTCCAATGGGCGCTTCACACGCTTGAAAAAAAAACTTAACGTACGTTGCGGAGTGAGTCGTTGCAGTGCAGTCACGGATCATCTGGTGTCTTTCAAGAGGCGAATAAGCTTTTGTACTGAATTCTATTGGGTTCTGTTTTCTTCGGGAATTAAGTTAGGATAAAAGAAAATATTTTAAATTCCTTTGACGACCGCACAAAAAGTTTAATAGCTACACAATGTAGCGTTGCAAACAACCGGGAGTCCTAACCACGAAGAATTAAATCAGTTCAAACAATAAATATTTCACCACATTTTAGTTCCACACAATTCTATACACTTAGGCAGCATCCAGCCAGCAATTTTTAAAAGTGCAGACGACAACATAACAAAAAGAATATCTTTCATCATTGAACCATTCGAGTGTCATAGACTTGAAATATTCAAACTAGTTTACACCATTGAACAACCAAGCAATTGTGGCCTGCACTTATCCTATTATGCTTTATGGTGGAGCGAATGCATGACCTACCGAACGTAATAACCATGCACTTCTGTATAAGAACCATAAGACATAAGGTAACCTTAGTTTGAAGGCCGCGATATTTATCACACTTTTTTCTGGGTGTGGCAAGCTGTAGAAAAGCACATAATCTTTAAGCGATGATCTTTTGGTTGTTAACTAAATGAAAGACACATCTTTTTTGAGTCGGGGCGCGGCGCAGAGGGAGTTGCCTGACTATTTAGCGGCACTGGCTACCGCTGCAAGTTGAATAAATTACGATTAAAATACTGCTTATTGTCTAAAGGACAATTTTGACAACCAATTCATTCGCAGATTTTCCATAATCCATCTTCCGTAGCAACTTACCTTCAGCTTCAAATCTTAGATCTGTTTGGTTTCAGCTAGCTATCTGCTGCAGGCTCCGTAGCAGTCAAAAGCGAAACTGATTAACGCACGCACGTTCGGTTCATAACCTGCAGTGATAAGATCGCTATTTATAGATCGTTGTGAATTTAAGAGAAAGACGGCCAGTTTTATTAATGAAATTGTGCGCACCGAACAACTTGAGACTTGTACGTTTAGTATGCAACAAATAAGAGCTTTCACATAAAACAGCAAAAATTGCATGTATGTCTAATAATGAGCAAATAGATTTTTAAAATTAATTTAATTATTTTCTCTTCTTCGCAGCGGCAAGTGCATGACCTGGCAAAAACCATTGAAGTACAAAAATTTGATTTATTATGCTTAAATTAATAACACGACAAAAATACACTCTCTCGGAAAGAAAACTTACAAGAATTAGTAATACTCACAATGAAATTAACCCTACAGTAAGTTGGTGAAGTTTTATAATGTTGCATCATGTTCAAACCACCAAACTAGCAAATAAAAAAGTTTATTCCAATAGGCTTAAGTCATGTTATAGGAAACGGCTTTATGAATGAGTCCCAAAATAGAAACAATAGCGAAATACAAACATGTACATCGACTACAACTTGTGAAACTTTCACAGAGTCCAAAGATCGGAAATTCAGTCACGGGTGGAGAATCTTGAAATTATAGTCAGAATATGTCAAGTTCGTCTATTGCATAAGGCTTATTATGGGAGCTCATGGTTTGTGTATTTAAGTTACTCATGGCCTTTTTAGCCTGCCGAGAAATTCAACTTACTAATTCGTGGTTCAGTTCTATTAAACTGTTTCCATCCCTCCCTGGTAAACCCTGTGATTCTAACATGTAAAATAGCAACGTTTTTAAAGCGCGTCTTTCACTCCTTTCTTTAAACTGTAGAACCAAAGCGCTTTTAACTGAAATGAGTTGCTTCTGTGGGTCCGGATAATACGAAGCGTGTACGTGTGCAAACTGTCGTGCAACGTCTCACATCTTCGTCACGTGCACATATACAGTTTGTTGGGGTTTGGTCCCAAGACTGCTCGTGCAAAGGGTCGGCAGGCGCCTCCAAATCAGGTTGAGAAGAGCCTGGAGCTACTGAACTGAAAACTAAACATCTGAAGAAGGCTAGCCAAAAACAGAAAATTCTCAATTGAATTTTACCAAAAGATTACCCCGAACCTCAAGCGTGGACCGGCTCCAAATTAAAGGGAATAAAACTGAAGGCAGATGAACTTCTTCGTCAAAAACCGCGTTAAGTTGGATCAAAGACGGGCTGGCATTTCCAGGGATAAATTCTAATTGTGATGGGACCCATAATCGGAGACGTAGACCGTAAGCCATGGAATCTGCGCGCACCTACGATATGGGACAATGTTGCCATTTGTAGAACAAATAGCGCCACCCTTCACGTCAAATACTTAGCCACTGGATTTATCTGGCTTCTGGGAAAGCTGGTAAGTCGAGAAGCGACCAGGTCAGATATTCAGTTGTGATGTTTGTGCCGGTAATAACGGGATCTACCAGAGTGTTTTTTAATATATAACTCTTGTGCAATAATGACTTTGCTTTAGACTCTTCTATTTATAAGAGCATCGATGATGTTCCGTATGGGTTCTTCTCTGTAGGTGTATTGGTGCTCCTGTAGTTTCGATAATTAAGAAAATATTTCCCCGAGGATTTTTCCCAGAGATCGCAACAATATACGAAGCGTTTAATCTATGAATGTTCAATAGAAGAAGCTTCATAAAAGCATAGTTAATGTAGTTAATAGTCAACTATGACAAAAGGAAATACTTCCAGTAGCAAGGCGCTCTCAACCAGACGCATAATATCCTCTGTCACCTGCTGCAGTTCTCCAAATATTCGTCTTCTTTGCGGCTAAACGCGTTCCGAAGAGACATACGCAGGTGATGTTTGTGATTCCGAGGCAAAGGAACTTGTACGAATCAACTGGCACACCTTGTGATTCACTTAATAAATACGGCACATCTCATCAAACTGTAGCTGAGCTTTTTGCTCTAAATTTTAAATCCTGCTTTTAAACATTCGAAGAGCTGAGTGTGTTATCTTTCATAACAACTTCCACCGCGCCTTACAGTACGATAGCTGTGGCTCCAGATTACAAGATGCCAGTACCGTTAGATTTTGCTCTCCCTAGAAAATTGTTTCCTCTCCGATTCATCAATATCGGTTACAATGAAAACATTCTGGCCCCCAATTGACATTATACAGATATCTCTATCTTCATACTGCCTTGCTAGGGCTCTTATGGTCATGTGATCGATCGAAGCTCTTCATGTCCAGCAAATTTGCCGATCGTATCATTGCAGCAGTCGCATGATAGTGACCAGGGGTGTGACCAACAAACTGGAGAGGAGAGGAGAGGAGAGGGAGATATTAATAACAATTCTAACTTAAGGCAGTTGTTTATGTCTCGTGCGAACGCAAAATGAAGAAAATGTCAGTATACCGACCAAGACTGACCAAAGATCTTTGATCCAAACAATGTCAAGTATCCGCGACTCGAGCTTCCCGACATGGAGAGTCCGGTATTACCCTGCGAGCAGAGGTCCCTTCGATCTTCCTAGATAGGGACCTCTGCTCACAGGGTAGTCCGGTATCCGAGTCCAAATCTGTGATCCATTTTATTTTCGAAATTCGCGAATCTGCTCCATTTCTATCAAATTCCACAATGCCCTTTTTAGTTAACGCAAAATTCGTTGATCCGCGAGCCTGTTCATCTCCTCCTTATCCTATAATTCTGGTTAAATCATCACGTGTTTGTTGTTTTTCTTTCCTTTCTTAGTTAGTTTTTCTTTGTTGTTTTTCTCTTACTTATTTTCTTTGGCACAAACTGTGAAATACTGTGACTGTAATACTCAGCAAACCTCGTTCCCAGGGCATACTCCGCTTTCAAGATCCAAAATTCAAAATATATCACGTTGTTTCAGCCTTGCAGAAGTCTTTGACTTATCATCGTTTATTAATTTTTCAAGTTTGGCTGATTAGATCTCCTGCGAGATCCAACGTTCAATCAAGCAGGACCTTCGTACACGGTTTTTGCAGTCTATTGAGTTTGCTTTCAAGATGGCGGCTGGACGCGGAGTACACCCTGGGAACGAGGTTGGATAGAGGTTGCGTGGCCGGCGTACAACGTGCTCTCGATCTCGTAAGGTCTCACCAGATGTTTGAGCTTGTTGTGTGACACCGATCAATGGCGGTTACAAAAGAAATTTAGATGAATTTAGTTGGCCGCGATTTGTTCTAAACACTACGTTTACCCCACATGTTCAATAAACGCGCAGATGAAATGTTAAATGAGTCCTGTGTGCTATTTTTTTGCCCATTCTGAGCCGTTTGAGGCGTCATTTCGCGAGATAATTTATCGACGCCTTGTCCAGTTCAAGCGTAAACTGACGCCAAACCATCATAATTCTCGCCTCAAAAACGCCGGCATCTGATCGAGCACAAATTTCTTCGTACTTGTGCCGAGCTTGAGCTTCATTCTTCCAAAATTTAACGAGAAAAGCGATCGTGAAGTCCAAAAAAATAGCATTCTCAATGTGAATAAAGTTTTTCCACTCATTCCCTAATCATTACCAACTCAATGCGGTAATTTGCACCCGAAAAATAAAATTCAAATGTAAATAAACCGATGCAGATCTTGAATAGAGGGGGTAAGTTTCTAAAGAAACTGTGGTGCTGCGTCGGTGGGAAGTATAAAAATATAATTTGGTTTTATCAACTAGGTTGATAATGTGAATTGACCACCGTAAAGAGATTCAAGAGCTGACGTTTCGAGCGTTAGCCCTCTCGGAGCAAATCAAGGAATTGTGGGTCGTATGTTTTTTATGTACAGAAAGATGGAGCTTCGCTATTCGCGGCTGGTGCCTGGTAACGTAAAAACAACGGAATAAATTAGTTGAATGAAAAGCGTTCGTTGATACCGTGAGGATTAAGAGTGCCGATTTGAAAAATAAATTTTTGTTCCAGAGTGATGCGACGATGCGATTGGTGCCAGATTCTTACCCAAAGGAATCTTTAGAATGCGAGTAAATTCGAATCTACCAATCACCGCATGCTGCCGTTGGCCCGTTGGCAGTTCAAAAGCCCAAAGCCGCCTCCCATTGGTACTCGTTTGATTTCGGGAATTTTTCGAAAATTCACAACAGCTTCAACTTCCACTCTCCTCTTCCCCTCCCCTCCCATCACAAACAAACTGTAACACAACACCACTTTGGCACGTCACGTTTTATTCTTGTGCTTGCCCTGTGTGTTGGAATACCGACAGTGCTGGCTCCGCCAAAGAAAATTTCGGTCAAAGGTGAGTTGTTAAGTTTTTTATACAAATTACACAAATTCCCGGACAATCTTCTTCTTTCACAGCCCTGACGTAGCTCAACAAAAGCTATAAACAAAATTAATTTCCCTGTATATCTACATCGTCATAAGCTTTATTTTCCCCGCATTAATTTGCCGTGAGAGCGGGGGTCACAGTGAGATTATGTAATATGACAACTTTTCCTTCGAAGCTAGCTAAAACGCAGGCTGTACAACAATATCTACATGCATGTAACGTTAGACTTTCGAGATTAAATTTTATTTTAAATGAGCTCTGCCCATTTCAACCGATCGCGGGAGGCCCAATATTAATACAGCACAAGTGAAAATGAAACGCAATAATACCTCGCGCGCGACAAACCTGGATACCATACAGACTGCAAACATATTTTTCACACTAAGAACAAGTTTTATTTTGTGACATTAAAAATTTAATTTGGGCTTTGACTTTATGGGCTAAACAAAGTTGAAAAATTTGAATATTAATCAATTTGAAATTTGAATGGATGTGTGAATGGACCTCTTTAGCTTCGTTTGTTTGTTGTCCCAGTTCAGACCACGTGATGTTACCCTTGAGAATTATATGTCTTTCAAATTAAAAAAAATCCACGTGAAAATGAATGAATAATTTACAGTTAAAACACACCATGCGACAAATCGGTGCGACACGTCGCCGCGACAAGTCACTTCGTCTGTACGCTTGTTTGGTGCAAGCAAGCGAATTTGGAAGAGGGGAAATGTGAACTAGAAAAATTGACGCTCCCTCATTGGTTGATTTAAATTTTATCGCAGCGATTTGTCGCAGAAGCCGTACACACGCTGCGACAAGGCTGCCTGCGCTTATTTTGTTGCTGCGATCTGTCGCACGAATTCAAACTGGTTTGAATTCGTGCGACAGATCGCAGCGACGAAGATTTTCACATGTCACACGAGGCGATTTGTTGCAGCAACCTGTCGCAGCGATTTGTCGTATTCTTGGTTTGCCGGTGACGTCATCGACGCCATGTTGGATGACATTAACAAAAGATTTCTAATTAGCTTCTTTTGTTTGGTCATCCAACATGGCCGCCACGCTCATTGTCATTTGAGTCTCTCGAGATTGGTTGCAAACCAGCAATATTGTGTCCCGACCTTATTGAGCTGAAACGGAATGTTTACGTCATCGGAACTACGTCAAATGCACACCAATCAGTGTTTAATCCGCTTATCCCGCGAGGGGTGGCGTAAGGATCGATCAAGAATTGGTTCAGGAACTTCTCATAAATGCCACTTTCCCGCCACTTCACAAGGGTGTACTGAAATATCGGGTTCACATTTCAAGCAATAGGAGTACTTGCGAGCACTCACGCTAGTTTTTGATTGGATGAAGTTGTAACACCTATTTTGTAGTACATTTTTTGTTGATTTTATGGTATGTTAAGAAGGAAATAAATTTTTCAAAGGATTTTCAAATTTCGGGAAAAATATTGAAGATTTAATTTGAAATTAGATTTTGAATTTCGAAATTAGTAGATGAATTCCAAAACAGTCTTTATTCAAATTTCGGTTTATCCTCCCCCTCGACTCCAATCAGTTACATTATATTATTATTGTTGTTATTTAGTTTTAGGTTCAAATCATCTGTGTGATGATCCTGGAGGTTGCCGTGGTGATTGTTCTATTCTTGGTGGGCTGGCGGGTGTTTCTTGCCCCGTCACGAAGAAACCTCCCACCGGGCCCCCGTCCCTATCCCCTGATTGGCAACTTGACCCGATTGGTGGGAAAGCCGATTCACTTGGCTTTAACTGACCTCGCGAAGGAGTATGGGAAGATCTACACGCTGTATTTACCAGGCGGTCAGCGGTGTATCCTAATAAATTCCATTGATCTGGCCCGTGAGGCTTTGCTGGCCAAGAAAGACGATTTTGCCGGGAGACCCCGCACGTTTATCGGGGACTATCTCACGCGAGAAGCCAAGGATATCATCTTTGCTGATTTCTCACAGACCATGATCCTGCAACGGAAACTAGCCCACTCTGCACTGCGCATGTACGGAAGTGGACTCAAGCACCTGGAGGAAAAGATATGCCGTGAAGTGGATCAACTGTTGGAGAGATTTTCTGCCCACAAGGAAGAGTCTATCAATCCTAGTGACGATATAAGCCTCATGGTTTTGAACGTAATTTGTGCTGTTGTCTATGGAGAAGGCTACAAGATCGAAGACGCAGAATTTCAGCGAATTGTCAAATACAATAATCACTTTGTACGGCTGTTTAAAGGATTTAATATTTTAGAAATGCTACCTTGGCTGCGGTATTTGCCGCTTGAGGAGGGAAAAATTCTCCGCGAGGCAAGAGAATTAAGGGATGCTGTCCTGAACGCCAAGTACCGCGAGCACAAGAAGAAGTTTGACGACAAAAAAGATAAAAAGGAAATAAAAGTTAATGATCTGACTGACGCGCTTTTGAAAGCTTTCTATGAAGCCCAAGAAGAAGATGGAAAATTCTCACAGCTGACTGAAGACCACCTTGTGATGATAATGAATGACGTGTTCAACGCTGGAATTCAGTCCATGACAGCAACTTTGCTATGGTTACTGGCATACATGGTCACCTACCCGGGCATCCAAGCGCTCGTTCATTCCGAGATGGATGACGTCATTGGTCGCGATCGCAAGCCTCGTCTCGAGGACCGCGGTAATCTGCCTCGTTTGGAATGCACATTGGCTGAAGTACTTCGCATTGCGACAACCACGCCCCTGTCGATCCCTCACAAGTCGACACGGGACAGTACCCTAGGGGGCTTCAACATTCCCAAGGATACCATGATGATGACGAACTTGTGGGCGATCCATCACGACCCGGAGGAATGGGAGAACCCGGACGTGTTCAACCCTGAGCGTTTTCTTGATGCCGAGGGTAAGTTATCAGTCTCGGGTCCTAGAGGGTTTCGAAGCTATCTGCCATTTAGCGCTGGCCGACGTGTATGCCTGGGCGAGTCGCTTGCAAAGGCTGAGCTGTTTTTGGCTTCCTCTGGGCTTCTCCATCAGTTCACATTCGAACGTGCGCCAGGGCAACCGATGCCTGATCTCACTGGTCAAGTGGGCATTGTACTTGTTCCTGGATCTTATAAAATCAGCATCAAGAAGCGAATTGAATCAAACTCAAGCTAAACTTGTCACGTACTTCCCTGGCATTCATATAGATATAGGAATCACGCTTTGAGCTTGACTTTGGACTAATTTCAGGTATTTAATATTTGGTCTTACCATCTCTATAAGAACTATGTATGAATCAGCTTCGGGAGTTAAAACAAATTAGGGTATTCTGTACTTTCCGTGTAGCAGACATATTCTGAAATTTAAGGTTTTTTTTGTTCTTTTTTTAAGTTGAAATACTTTGAAAAACTTTAAGAACGTCTGCTAAAGATACCGAAGTTTAAAAGATCAGCCAGTATTCACATTAAAGCAACATTTAACAAAAGGGTCTTTTTTTAATTCACAGTTCATCTCTTATTGTCGTTTACGCGTAACTAAGTATTAACACATTAGGCTTAGCTTCATGCAGTAATTCCTAAATATGTTTCGAAGCGTGTAGCATGCTTGACGGCTTGTAGGCCAGATGGCATCCACATCTTTAATGCGCTGCAGTAAGAACTGAAGCAAGAAACAGGTCAACAAATCCCACCCGGTAAATAACTCGAAATAACGATTGCTTCCATCTCAATAATTTTTTATAGAAATTTAGACCAACGCAACAGAGCGATAAGATCCAGCACCGATAGCTGACGAGGACTATTGTCGCTCCATAGTAAGCATCTCATCAAAAAAATGCGGAGGTAAATTCCATAAGAATTTCTAAAACTGGACCTGCTTTCACAAGTAGACCCTGGGTCTAATTTGTAGTCCGCGTTTACTTATTATTGCAGGCGCAGTAACACAAGAGGAAAGCGAGTGTGCGTTCCCCTTTGACAATAGTACTGAAATAACAACAACAACAACAAAAAAAAATAACACGATGGCATAAATTCGTTTAATAACCGACAGAAATAGATTCCCTGAGAAATATTCTGCAATCAACAGTTCATTCGAAAACTAAAAGTACAGTGTAGTCAATGTACTTTGGAACCCCGACGTCACCTCAATATTACGGTCAATTTTTTGGTCCCGACCAAACGCCCATACATTTTCTCATACGAAAATCCCGTTAATACAGTGTCTAAACAAAACAACTAGACAGCTTGAGAAAAAATATTTGAAACGGAGGTTGACAACTCTAATAAATGATGTTTGAGCAGTACCATACGTTAGTGAAGTTCGTCTCCAATATTTGGACTACCGGCGTCCCGAATTGCTTGGAGACATTCTCGAAAAAAAATTCAGACTTTCCGAGATTTTAGATATATCATTTTATGTTTCCCCTGAAAAAAATCCTGAGTCTCTCGATTCCCCGCAAATTTTTCAGATTCCCGGAAGAATTTTGTTTTTCTCCCGAAACAGGCCTTCTTAGAGTTGACATCTGTTGTATTTAAAGTCAAAGAGGTCGGGGCCTTCGTTTTATCCGGGTTCCACTGTAAGTGTAATTTAGTCGGAGACTAGCCAGTTGCAGTGCTGTTTGAATAATGTGTTTGAATAATTTGAATAAGGTTACCATTTCTTCAATGAATTGTTATTACAGGTTCAACAAATGCGCCATATTTAACAAGGGCTGGCATGATTGTTATCATTAAAAATAAATTGCCATATGCCTTATATATATTGCGTGTACACCCACCATATCTTATACACTTGATTAGCGTATGCTAATTTTGATCTCTCTTTGTTTCACGACGTTTTGAAGTTTGCATTATTTTCTTTTCTAAGTTAGTTGTTTTTGTTTCGATTTCTCGGTAGTCGTTTGTTTACTGACCGCTTGGTTTGGGGAACATGTCTTAGTTTTTAGCCAAATCGCGCCATTGAGAGACGCATATATAATTCCCGGATAGGCGAGTGCAAGTAATTTTAAGCGAGCTTGTGAAGAAAGCTGGTTCGTGTCAGTGGAAAAACACCTGAGCGTAATGGATGAAAGGTAAAGACAAGGATCGGCTCAATTTACATCAAGTGAAATTTTCCTTTCTTTTCATTTCGTTTCTTATATCTTGCTGTTCATTTCGCTTATTTAATCTTCATATGAGACATCATTTAAAAAACAATTCGTAAAAACTTTTCGATGTTGTTTAATATTCAAAGTGATCTGACAGGAAGCGGTCATATAATGTTTCGTGAAATTAGATTAATGCAGACTTTTTATATATCTTTTTTTATAACATTCTGGATAACATAAAATTCGAGCAGTGAAACAATAATTTTACTTCAATATTGCCATCGGCCCAAGCTTAAAAGTAAAGCGAGGACGATTTTAGACAAACTGGCTGACTGACAATTTAGCCACATTTTCAAAAGCCTTTCATTCGAATTCAGTCTCTGAATCAAGACTGACTTTTCATAATCTTCAAATGTGGATTACATCGCTAAATTCACTAGGTTTCGAACTTAGGCGCGTGCTTTGCGACGTTGTAGGCTTAAACCTTAATTAGACGCGAGGTGAATTTTTTTCTTCATTACGGTCAGTGAGGAACTCACCAAATCAGATAGAGAAGATGGCAGGAAAACATACATGCAAATATGGCGGAGAAGACTCACTGAAACGTACGAACAAGGCAGCTGCAGAGAATGTTGCAGGTATGAATCAATGTGCATGCTAGTATGCTGTTAATGTTCTACCCTAAAACGACCTCACAAGCAAGACGTCTTGTTTTTAACCAATCATTGCCATTGTTGTTGTTGCTGTTCTGCCGTTTGTGTTGTATATTAGTGTTGTAGACTACTTGCAAACTGTCCTAATAGGATGTTGGTAGGTGTACGCGTTTGTACGCTTGTTGGATATAAGATGGTTATAGCCAACTCGGCGCTACGCGCCTCGTTGGCTGTCTACCATGTCATATCCAACGCACGCTCGTGGAATAATTGTTAAATAGACAATTTGGTGCCGGTATTCCCTGCTCGAGCCGCCTTCGTTGCTACTAACGATCGCGCTACCAATAGCCCAGGCAGTATGTTACATCAATAACGTAATCATTAAATGAACTAATTTCTCTTTTCTTTATTGCTATTCAAGCGTCCTCCGTCACTCACTAGCCGAAATGTTGACAGGAGTCACGTGGCAGCTTGGAATCGTCATTCTGGTCTTAGTTGAAGTACTTATCAACCTCGTTCTCATGCTGATCGAATTCCACGTTATTAAAGGTATTAAATGATGACGTATCTTCTATTATACAACGCCATGCACTCTCGAAGACGGCATTGAATCTAACTCGAACGTACTCGCTTTAAATTTGTTCTAGGAATAGTTGTCACCAGGAGCCCGTAGCGCTGCTGTGTGAAATGCTATGATTGCGATGCATTTTCCACAAAACTTCTTGAGAAAATATAATTTTAATACCATTGAGCTCGCTTTAATTTGTATAAAGAATAAAGACATGTAATGATACACATGTACTTTTCTTTCTTCAGATGAAACTCATTTATCAAGGCACCTTCTTCATTTTGTTGGTATTTCTATCCTTGCTATCTTCGTCCTTGAGGTCAGTCCAGGCGCCTGGGTAAAATTTAAACCTATGTTTTTTTCGAAACGTCTATTTTTTTCTCATTGTATCTTGTATCTACTGACCTTTACTTTATTGACCATATTTTTACAGGTATTCCTCAAATTCTACGCGATGGGGTGCGATTATTTCTTAGCGGAGAAAATGGAGGTTAGGGAATTGTTAATTAATGACCATATGCATGGAATACTTCAAATGACAAATGGGTTGTATTAGTCTCATTAAACCCCTTGCCCCCAGCCCTTCATTACAGTCAAACAATACTGGATGAGGCGACTAGCGAGGAGGATATTTTGGCAGCGTCATTGGTGTAGCCAGGTTCATTCAAAGGGGGAAGGGGGGAGGGGGGGGGGGGGTCACACCCAATATACTCACCAGATTGTCATATCGACGTCCACACTGTGGTTCACTTGTTTACTTAAATAAAGTCTCACAAAGGGAGCGGGGGGGGGGGGGATTCACGGGCAGCTCAGGATCTCCCCTGGCTACGCCCTTAAGCGTGCACAGTGAAAGAAAAAAGCAGCGATAAAATGTCACTCTTAAAAACTGCAATTTCAAATCAATGTGCCAATTACTTTTGTCTAAATATTGTTACTTCATTTGTTCTCTTAATTCAAAAGGCGCGATTTCCACTTTCAGTTATTTGATGCCTTTGTGGTCATTTCAGCTTTTGTAATTGAAGTTGTATTAAGGTGAGTTATTGACAAGTAAACCGGCAATATAGCCCTTTTCAAGGTTAACTTTTCTCGTTTCTATTTAATACAATAAAACTGGACGTGAGAGTGCGCGTGGCAATTTCGGGCAAAAACTGATTGCTTTGCTGCTTTACCCTACAAGAGGTAAAAATAGGCATATGCGTACGGGCTGGAGGGGGGGGGGGGCTGCAGCACCCTACCCCCACCCCCAATTTTGGGCAACTCAGATTTTTTGGACACCAAGAGAAATTTCGGCAAGGCAACTTGGGAGAAGGTCTTGGGCAAATGGTTCATGGAAATTCCAGCGAACAGGCTCTCCAGAGGGGGAAATTTTGGGAAAATTTCGGCGAGTGAAGGAAGCCGAATTTGCGAGTGCGTGATCTGAGAATTTTGCGAGTAACTATGAAGATAGGAGGCGTGTCGTTGGGCGCCCAGAGGCGCGAAGAGGCCTGGCCGCCCCCCACCTCTGTGCCTGCTGGAAAGGGAGAGAAAGGGAGATTTCATTTCGTTGAGAGCTCCCCTAGGATTGAAACGAGTCGCGTAAACAACCAAAATTTGTGTGGTATTTTATTCTGAGAATATGAAGAGGGAGAATTTCCACGATGGTATCAGTAACTTATGTCATGTAATTTCCTTTTTTCAGCGTCATTCGCGCCAAGAAAGCATGGAAGGGCTTTGCTTTCATCATCGTTCTTCGACTGTGGAGAATTTTAAGGGTTATCATTAGTAAGTAACTCAGAGAATTGATTTGATTTGATCTGGATAAAGTTCTAGCTACAGTTTAGTTATTCTGAATAGACGTGTTATCCGCTCAAACATGAGATCAGTACCTCCCAAATTTTACACCTGGCCACTACTCAGGCAAATTTATACTTTTGCAGTTCAGCGTGCTACAAACAGATTAGAACTTGCCAATGTTTTAAAACGCATTTTATGTTTTGATGGTTGAACGACAACTGGAGTTAGGCCCTTATTATGCAAGAACTTTTTGCAGTAAGATACAAAACCACCCTAAGGAGAAAAGGTGGTACCGGACTCGTGAGAGAGCTTGTTTGACTAGTGTTTTTCCGAGTGGTTTGGGTTCGACCCTTGGGTGCGTTTATGTTCTGTTCTTGAAACAGAGTCTCATAGATGTAATGCCCCCCTCACCCGTCAGAAGCAATTTTACAATCTCTTGCAAGAAATTAAATTCCATTATCAATCTTTAGTATTGCTGTCTTTAGATGTAGTCGCCTTCAAAGAGGAATTCTACGAACTGATCGAAGATGATGTAGATGCGCCGCCTCCAAAACAAAAACAACAGGTCGCAGAAACTGAAGGGACTGTTACAGAAAAGATCGAAGAGAAACTGAAAGAAGACGGGAATAAATAAACTGAAGTGGATCACTAAAACAGTCTAACAGTAATTACCTGTAGAGCTTCATCGGCTGCTGTAAACATAACATTCTCGTCCCCAGAGCCACTTGTTCCTCGTGTACAGGCCCAGCCGGCTAAGAGGGACAAGTGGTTCTGGGGACGAGAATGACGCTTAATGCTTCTGAACGCCGCACCGTAAGTTAATGTTGCCTGTTCCAGGCTCGCGTGTCCCACTATCTGAGAGCCTGGAACAGGCTAAAGTTAATGTTGACCTAAAAAGCTACATATGTTTATTTTTAAAGCAAATAAATTAAAAATTGACACAAACGACACAAAATCATTTAATATGCCAATAAAAAATAGTGTTTATATCTTGCCAAACTATATATCCTGCTCAGGAGTTCAATTTCGCTAATTTTAAGGAGTTAGTTTTCCAGCAGGGCATACGGGAAAAAAAGCCAGTTCTGCCAATATATCCTTACTCAGGCAAGCGTGGATTCTTGTTTTGGGCTCCTTATATACCTAGAAACTTATTTTGGAAACTCGTTTGGAGATGCATGGGCAAGGAGAGAAGGGCCGGAAACCGAAATCGAAAGAAAAGGGGGTCTGAAGCAACCTCGTTCCCAGGGTCTTTTCCCTTGGGTCTGAAGGACGGCAAAAGCGCTCGATAAAATTCAGTCATGTTCATGTTGACGGGTAGAGGGTTGGGACTAGTCAACGCCAAATTAAATTTCTGCCGGTCATCCTCTCCCTTGGGTCGGCACTTCTGACTCGCTCAAGCTCTCTGAGAGTTTCCTCGTCCAAGATGGCGGCCGTAAATTCCAGCGCTGACAGTCGCGCTCACACCATTGCAGGTTATGAGAAGGCGGGAAATTAGAAGACTGGTTGGAAGTGGACACATCTACTAACAGAACGAATAATATGTACAAATTTCATTTATTTAACAAAACTAATAGTATAAAATTGAAAGACTATCATAATTCTTTATCCGCAATAAATCACATAAGGTAAAAAATTCAAAACGATTCCCTCCTGCTATAAGAAATTTATGTACACAATATTTACAAACTACTCTCTTGTAAAACGTCTTTGATAAACGCCGATAAGCTCTCAGGGTTCAAGCATCGCATGTTTGCCGCATTTAAATATAACATCACGTTTGGGCAAAAAACGTCAATTACATCGTCGACAGCTTAACCACTTTCGTACAATGCTCTCACTTCTTGCCTCTTCTTCTGGCTGCTATCCGAGCCCGCGATCTGGCCGTCAACGTGCCGCCTGTCCCTTGGGGTGTACTTGGTGCGCCAAACGGACTTCCCGGCATGCCACCAGAACCTGCGGCAAAGTTGAAACCAGTACTGGGCGTGGGAGATGAATAGACCATATTAACGGGTTGGCACATTATAATATCAACCTACCGGAGGTTTTCCTGAGCGAGACTTCTTACATTGCCATACATGAGGTAATGAATTACACTTACCTTCTAGTTTTAAAGAGCCTGATCCACCCACTTTGCATCGCGCGCCTCAATTATTGTTATTGTTTTCACAAAAAGCGATTGTACAAAAAATAACGAACCTCAAAGAAAGAAAAATTAGCGAGGACTATATTTTCGTAAAGATGTCACCTGCTTGAAGCATTCAACGTCGCTGGAAAAAGGTGAAATATGTCGGTCGCTAAAACTCGCTTTTTCGGGGGCCCCAAAAAAGATCAAAAAATGGCGGTTTGACTCGCGATGCATAATTGCGTTAAATTTAATATATATAAACCGCAAAACAGAAACCAAAGCATGGCTATGAAGAAAATTATCATACATGGTAAGAAACCAGCTGAAATTTGTCGATTTGGGCTTGTTTGCCCCCTCACAAATCAGGTGCCTAATCTGCATTACAATGTGAAAACAAACATGACGGCTGTCGTGAATAAGGTCTATTAACGCGAGACAAGGATAAACATTCCATACTTTAGCGCGCACTCGGGAGGTTTGTGAGAGCACGGAATTAACTTAAGGTTAGAAGCGCTGAGATTTGGGCTCGGCTTCCAGAATAGATCTTAAAAAGGCGTTTGCGACTACAAGACAAGAGTTTTTAGGCACTGAGAGTTGTAATGATTCAAAACACAATGATTAATATGCTTTCCCACCAGTCTTGACTAAGCCTGGTACGAAAAATAACGCCCTAAACAGATCAGGTATTTAAAAATACAATGGCTTTTCGAAAGAAATTTCCTAGCAAGGAGAGAGCCCATAACAACTCGGACTTCGAGTTTTGCTAAAAACGTGCGCTTTTTCAGAAAATAAAATAAATATATTGTTCAGTGTGTCAACGGACAAAGGAAAGATTCATTAAACGTGTTTCCCTTTAATTTCAAGGCCCACCTTAAAAAAGGTTTTGCAAACTCACCCATTTTATACTCTTGCATCAAATAAATCTTGCATTATTGAACGTTAAGGGGCAATTGGGGAGAAAAGAGCGGAACAGCAATAAAAACTGCAATGAAGTATAAGATACAGGCAACTCTCTCTAAGATTGACATAATCAGGACCGGCATCATCTTTGCGTATTAAAGAGTTGTTTGGCTTATAGGAAGTTAAGATACTGTAAAATGATTGAAAAGCAGCGCACATGACCTGAACACCAGTTGTCCGTCTTATAGAGGTGTCCGATACACACAGGTTGCCGTTGAGCGAGTTGACAATGCATATTCAGCAATAAAAGGACTGCAAATGTGAACAAGTGATGTGGTGATGTGTTAAGCTGCAAACTGACTTCAGCCAGGGTTGCCACTCATCAGGAACTAAAATGTTCCCTAACTTTTCCATGACCATAGATACGATAAATGACAATAAAGAAACAACAAAAACCGCTGGCCACTTGAACAGTATCAAACCAATCTACACAATGTTTTTCAGAAAGGAAATCAAATTCCCTGACTTTTCACCGACTTTGCCAAGCATGGAATTTTTTCCCTGACCTTTATCAAAATCCCTTGACTGTTCCCTGACCGTGGCAACCCTGACAACTGTATGTTCAACTTACCAAATTGAAAACCAGCCGGTTTGTTTCCAGTTGTATTGAAATTAAAACCGCCAGGCGTCGGGTTACTTCCAGGTGCAGCAAAACTGACACCAGAGGTTCCTGCAGCATTCTGAATTGGTGCTGCTCCAAAGGCACTTTGGTTACCAGCAGTATTACCAAACCCACCGAAAGGCGAGCTGGAAGCATTTTGCGCAGTGTTTGTAGCAAAAGAGAACGAGGAAGATGGCTTTTGGTTGGTTGGTGCTCCAAACGCATTTTGGGTAGCTTGGGCTCCAAAGGCATTCGGGGCAGGTTGGGTTCCAAAAGCACTCTGGGTAGCAGTTTGATTTGGTTGAGATCCAAATGTATTTTGCGTCGGCTGGCTCCCAAATACATTCTGGGTGGTGTTTTGTTTGGCCTGTGTTCCAAAAGTGAGCCTGCCTTTATCAGCAGTCTTGTTTGCAAGTGTACTGTTAGCAGTCTGTCCAAATACGCTTGCGGTTGCTTGTTGGTTTTGTTGTTGCGCTCCAAATGCATTTTGGACAGCATTTGTTCCAGTTACACTGTGGGTAGCATTTTGGCTGGCCTGCACTCCAAACGTAAATGGACTCTGTGTAAAAGTCTTGCTAACTGCAGTTCCAAAAGCATTTTGCGCAGGCGTGGCTCCAAAGCCAGAGGCATTGCCAGGTCTACTACCAAATGGACTTTGACCCTGTTGTCCTGGTACAGACTGCATGTTAGTAGCACCAAATGTAAGCTTATTCTGGGTTGTTGAAAGAGAAGACTGACCTTGAGCCGTGTTTGTACCTTGCCCGAAAACGCTTGACAATGAACTGGCGCTGGTCACAGAAGTAGGTTTTGTGATTGAACCAAAAGGATTCTGAGGAGTGTTGGCTCCCAGATTGAAAGTACTTGGGGAATTAAAAGCGTTTGTCCCTGAGGTACTTTGTGTTGCTTTCTGACCTAAACTAAAAGCATTTTGGGTTCCGTTAGTGGCTGCAAAGTTGAACACTCCCGGGCCAGCCACTGTAGCATTAGACGAAGTCCCTGAAGTACCGGATGAAGAAACTGCGGAGAAACTAAAACTCACTGTTTGTGCAGAACTGGTGTTTATGCCAGGTGTATTTTTATGAGCCAGACCTGATGATAAAGTCAATTGGTTTGCTGTTGCTGGCTTGGTGAAAGGAGAATTTCCAAATGATGAAAGTTGGAATCCTGCAGCGCTTTGGCCTGCAGATGCAGCTGTTAGTGGTACAGCTGCGTGCGATTCTATAACAACCGGTTGTGTTTGGTTTGAAGTGGATTTTTGTGTAACTCCTGTTAGAGTTGATGGCACAACAGTTGACGACTCTGGAATACTCGACAAATTATGATATAGCACAGAACCTAAAGCTTGCTGGGACTGTAATGAGGGCACAGTTGAACTTGGGGATTGCAAAGCATGGGTTGTGGAAACAAGGCCTCCTTGGGCCCCTGTGGTCCTCTGTGGACCTCCAGCAGCAGGGGCTGGGGTGATGAGGCTCTGGGTGGTTGTGGTGGTTATAGTCCCTGCACTCGTCACAGCACCTGCTGTAGGGATCTTGAATAAAGAACTTGAAGTGGAAGTAGTTTCAGCTGTTGACGAAACTGCTGTTGTGCCTAGAAAAACACAAAGGAATATCAAGAGTTAGGCTGCGTCCACACTGCAGTAAGCCTCGGCTGATAAACTTGAAAGCTTTGTTTTCCCTGAAAATGGATAAAATATTTTTGTCCACAATTAACCATTTTCAGATTTTGTCACTGTTGACATTGAAGCACTGCCTCACCAGTAGAGTATTGCACACATTACTTCAGCCTGTGCTAATTTGACTATTGGGGCAAAAAGGTTCATTTTCGGTTACTGAAATCATCATTTCAATATGGAAGGAAGGCCAATCCCAGCCTGGTTGCAAACAACAGTTGGATATCGGGCAATTGCCGACCAAAATTTGCAAATTTCCAATTAAATCCCGGCTGTAGTCGGACTGAATGGCCGGACACTTTTTTCCGCCTTCCAATGCAAATGCAAATTTTTTGCGTTGACAATGCTTTATTGAGGAGCTCTGTAAGATGACGTCCAACATCACTGCAGTTTTGTCCGATCAAAATGGTGACTTAGTCTGACACATGTCCTTTCACAGGAAAAAAACTATTTGCAGCCCTGCAATCTGGAGAAAAACAATGCTTCAATGTCTATTTATCCAGCTTAGTGTGGAAATGACCTAAAACATGAGGATCATTAATCTTATAAAATAATTTCTGAGCTAAAAGCTGGAAACATGCTTTAAACGTGCATTCGCATGTACAGTTTACCTGATTTGGACTCTCCCACAACCTCCTCTTCCTCCTCCTCATCATCACCATCTAGCAACTCCTTCACACGTTCCCACGCCAGTCTGCGATCAATCTTGATCTGCTCCTGGTTAATTTTTCTTGACACAGTTCTTCTTTGAGGCTTATCATAACAAAGAAAATGAAAGGTGTTAATTTACTCTCACTTGGATGATGCTCATTGCACAAATAAAAATGTCGCATGAATCAAAATCTTAAGAAAATTGAGCAAACTTGAACTTTTAAAACCATAAAGGAAACAGCAGTTAAATAGTTTAATTGAAATAAATTTAAAGTGCACAGATTCATGAAAATAGCATCTGATCTTGAGACTTCATTTTTATAATTCCTTGGGGAGGGGGTATGCCCCTAAGCAATCTAAGGGAACAAAGCCTTTGGTCCACTGGAAAAATCTGGATTTATTCTTTCAAAATCCTGGCAACCAAAATCCTGACAACCCAATCATGTACACATGCATGATAAAAAGAACAGTTCAATATTCTCACCATCTCAGAGTCCTCATTAGAGGCACAGTACACTGGAACAGCTCTACGCCTTGAATCTTCTTTGGAAGCAAACCTGGGTACTGTAAATCGTTTCTGCAATCAAAGCATTCGTGAACGTCAACTAACTTCAAAGTATTATAATTATGTGTACACACATGTACATAAATGTACACTGTATATATGGGCAATGGATTTATATTTCTTTTTTGTTTGGAAGGTGCAGAAAAAAGGTTCATTATTTTAGCTACATGGATTTCAGTGGGGGAAAGATGAGCACTAATAAAATATCAGACACAAAATTGATGGTAAAGGTGTAATCAGGCAGTACATATATATAGATTTGTATGTTTATGCTTCCATGTTCTACAATAATTACCTTTTGCTTGGGTGAACAGCTTTCATCTTTTTTTGCTTGCTCGCTTTTTCCCCTGCAAGAAAATTGTCTGAGATTAAGACAAGCAACCTTTGAATCGCATTTGATCCATTCATCAAAAACTGATGCTATGACAGCAGACGACGTTTCTAGCCTCCTTCTTTCCATTCTTGAAATGAAAAGTGCTAGTGACTGTTGCATTCATTGACTGTTTACTTCATGCAAAAAACAATCTTGACCATTTTTGTGCTTTTATCAATTATAACAGACCTTTCCTGCATTTGTTCCAGTGACTAGGAGCAGTTGTTTCAAGTTGAAGCTAGGGCGGACAAAAATACAGTAAATTGCGCAAATACACACTCAACTGCTTGCCAGCCTTCTCTCACCTCTGAATTTCCCCATCCTCTTTTTGTGGCTCCGTGTTCTTAGTCTTTTTTGATTTACTTTCAACATCTTCATCCTTCACATCACACTGCTGATGTTGGTTTATGCAATGAAATCAAGAAAAAACACTTAGAATTCATCTAAAAGTGTACACTGTAGCAATAAATGGAGAAGGTAAAAGTGACGTGTTTATGGTAACAGCTAGTACAAAAAGCCTCTTTGAAGAGCACATTCAAGTACATGTATATGTTGTGGGTTTAAATTTAGTGTGTTTAAATTTACCCTTGGTTTAAAAAATTTTAAACCAGTTTGATTTTTATTTCCCTTTGTCTCATGTTGATTAGCATAATCTGAAAAAAAGAGAAATCAATATCAAACTGGTTTAAAAAATTTTAAACCAGGGATAAATTTAAACCACAACATATACAATCAGTGTTTCAGTAAAATTCAAAGTACATGTAGGTGGCTGCCCTTGTGTAGCACATGTGACAGCACAATAAAACAAGCTGAAAGAGAGCTGTTCTAATTCTTAAATGCAGCTAATGTTCACACTATAGCTGCAGTAGATGACGGGTCATAAAATTGTCTCACTGGTCAGTTCAATTGCTTGGGGAACAAACTGCTGACAAAAGTCCTTTGCATGGAAGCCAGCTTCTAGTTGTGGGTAATGCATTCCAAACTAAACGTTTCAGTGATAGACAAACAAGAATCTTCTCACCAGAAACGAGAATCATCTCGCAGGAAACAAGAACTGTCTTGCAAGAAATGAGAAGAGAGGTGGTAACTTACATTTGAGTGGTACTGTAATTGGAAACATACATGTGACCCTGTGAAGAATGGAATACATCTGCACCAGGGGTTTCAAAATGTTTTGAAGTAGGTGTCGTCAACTAGAAAAGTAGGCGGCTGTTATAGGTGAGCTTTTTGGTCAAAAGCTTATTGCTATGACCAGAGTAGCTGGTGGCATGATAGTCAAGTAGCCGGTGGAACTCCGGCAGTCGCAGCCTTGTTTTGAAACCCCTGCTGCACTGATGAATTCATTGTCGTATCTGAAGTGAACTAAATGTACCATATATTATTGCACTTACATTTGTTGTTTCTGTGTCAACAGCCCTGTCTTTCCTCTTTGGTGCATCAGTATGCGACCTTGTTTGATCCTGTGTAGTGTCACAAGATTTGTTAAGATCTATGACCTTGCTCTTTTTGTTAGAACTTTCTTCTACTCCTGTTTCTGTACTTTCCTCCTAGGGAGAAGGAAGAATTGAGAGGGAAAATGAATACCGATACACAAAAACTATAATGACCATAAGTTCCTTTGAGCAAGGCTTTATGCCCATTTACATAATGTCCAGCACACTGAAGAGTCCAGAAACAAGGCTGAAAACATATTTTATTCTTGAAAGGTTATATGTCCAACTATGATTGGACACAAAAACATAACTACAGTAGCACTTTTTACGCTTTCATACTGTGTACATGTAGGCCATCCTGTCATTATGGATGTAAACAACGTCTGATAACAGTGACAATTAATTATTTTGGTCCATGGAACATTGTCCAGTGACTGACTGTTACAGGGTACAATTGCAGTCCAGCCAGAAGCACACAATGAAAGCACCTCATCAAAGAAACTATAATTGTGTTAGACAGCTACAGTGTATAAGGCAAGGATAGCAACTTTACCTTTCTTAGGCATCTGGCCATCATGCACACACTGCTTTGACATTTGCTTTTCGGAATTCATTTTTGATACCTGCAGGGTATCAATAAACGTATTACATGTAGTAACATGTATCAGATTATTTCGGGCCACTTACACTAGCATCTGCTCGTCCTGTTTCAACTGCCCCGTCCTTTCTTTTCTGAACAACAGAGTCTGCCCGTCTTTGATGGGGTGAAATCTCAAAATAATCATTGTCGTGGTCAATGACCTTGCTCTTTTTGTTGGAATTGTCTTCTAACGTTGGAACTGTTCTTTCTGGGGTGGCTATTCTTTTCCGACCTCCAAGTAAGGGGCTGCTAAATGAGAAAGAGTCAGCTGCTAGTTTGGTATCCCTCCTGGAAAACAAACCAAATTTGCATATTTAATACAAAATGTAATTCACATGTAAACTGGCATTTCAAAAGAATATTTTGATTTGAAGTTTTAAAGTTTACATCATGTTTTGAGCACAAGATTTTGATTCAATCTTTTAAAATTTAAAAATGTCGGCTGTGTTGATGTACTGGGCCCTCAATGCATGTTTTATTGACTGTGTACATACAATACATATACTGTAAACACTCAGATACCATTTGAAGCATTTTGATAATAAGTGCTGGGCCGAGTCATTTTCAAATTCACTTACCCAATGGGCCAGTAAATTTGTTTCCACTTACCCTCGCTAAAAATTTCTTGCCCTATTAGAATGCAATAATGCTACTGATGCTACCGGTAATTTCATTTGCCCAACGACCCACCAAACTTCTATTATAATTTTCACTTGCAGAAGAGCAGACTTAACTTGCCTGGGCAATCAAACCTGCCCTGCCCTGAATCTCCCCCCCCCCCCCCCCCTCAATCCCACCACCAACACCTCCAAAAAGCTCTGAACTCTTAGACAAAGTACTTCAAAATATTTACAGTGTACAGGCATGTACATGTATGTGTTGTGGTTTAAATTTACCCTTGGTTTGAAAACTTATCAACCAGTCTGATGTTGATTTCCCTTTGTTTCAGATTATGCTAATCAACAGGAAACAAAGGCAAATTAACATAAAACTAGTTTAAAAATTTTTAAACCAAGGATAAATTTAAACCACAACATATGCAGTCCAATTATACATAGCAGCACCTTTTTGTCGGCCTCAACAGCTCATCCTCTTCATCCTCAATAACAAAGCTCGTCTTTCTGCTTTCCTTGAGGGCAGACAGGACGGTGACTCGGCTGCATGGATTCCAGTCATCTGTTTCTCTTTTTAAAGGACTATTAGATCTACAGAAAGGCATAAATGTAAGTTCTGTTAATTAACTACCATTACCCAAAAGGGGCTACCACTCAATCTGCTCACCAGTAGGGAGCTTTGGGCTGAGGTAAAGAAAAAGAGAGACAATTAGCAACACCGTCAACCACTAGTGTATTGCCTTGAGGGCTTGCAGCCAGGATTTGAAAAGTAGACATCCAAAATTTTATACGACCTTACTCTACCACCTTGGGAGAGCCTGAAGACAAAATTTTAAACGTGTAAAACGTATATTTTTGAACTTTTAAGTTCAGATGTATTTGAAGACTTCCAAATTTGCTAAAAAAATGACTCAGGACATCTGGATGGCCATCTGGCTACCAATCACATGCAGCCGCCTACTAGACTAAAAATTAAGCCATGTAGTACTTTTCTCACTGAAATAAGTCTTAGCATGAAGAATCAACACTTACAATGTAAATGTTCTATTAACTGTAACATCAGGTGAAGCAATCTTAACAGTCGATGGTCTCTGCAGTGCAGGGTTCAATAGACTGAAGTGATTTGGTTTGCGGCGATAAGTGAAGGCACTACCTCTCGATGGATAAGGAGTGGGTGCCAACTGTCTGTCATACCAAGACTTTCTTGCATCAAAAGGTGTTGCAGAACTGAAAAACATGATCGCTAAATGAGACATTTTACTGCAGTTTTATATGATTTCTGTCTACTTTTTCCAGTCAATGCATCATCAATTGCCTGAATGAAAACTACACTGTATTTAAAAAGCGGTTGCTAAAAATAGTGTAGTACACTAATCTGCTAATTTGATTGGTTCTTCCACTGTTAATAGAGCTAGTCATCTGAAGTGGCAGGACACCCAAGTACATGTAATATTGCACTGTATTTGTGCACATTGCTCAAGTTACCAGATCAAAATTCACACGTGTTGCAATGTACATATTTGTCCAAGGCCAAGGTTACTTAGAAACAACTTATATTTACTTTTTATTTATTCTTTTTATTACTTATTTTTTAATTCAACGGAGGTACGCTGTATTGGTTGGTGTGGTTGCTGAACTTACAACAAGTTCGTGTACGGATGATTTGTACACACGTACAATTAAGCTTCGAAATATTTTAAGCATCCGCCGTCTACTTGGCTGAAAATTTTTTCACCCCAGATAAATTGTAAGCCATATTCTATTGATCAAGCAGTTTGTAATAAAGAATTGGTCTATACCAGATGGTTCTCAAATTCTTTTCCAACACACTATTAAAAGCATGTGCTGTGAAGCTTACCTCATATTAAAACTTAGCCTCTTATTAATAGCTCCTGGCATCAAGGGCAATGGCGACCGCAGAGAAGACTTTCCTCGCGGCAGCCCAGTAAACGGCAAATCTGGAGGCTCGTAATAATTATTGTGCAGTTTTTCTTGGTAACTCAAATCATGTTCAACGTCTCTACGTTCTTCCACACGCCGAACCTTAGAAGTTCGATGCTTTCCAAAGTTGTAAGCGTAGACCAGGAACGTAAATACAAGAAGAAGGCTCCAAAACAAACCAAAGAATGACCACAAAATTAAAATAACCAAGCCAAGAATGGCTAGGACGCGGAGTTCACCTTCTTTTAAAGCCATATTTTTCCGTCGGCGGAAGCGAACACTCTTTGAAATGTCGCAGGAAACTCTCACTGCGCATGACATAATGAAGGCGCCACTTTTTGAACCTTACCTCGGTTTCATGGTGACAAAATGACTTTGTCGGGTAGACTGGGAGATTGCTTGATCATAAACATGGAGGGTCTCCAGCTGATTAGCCGTCAAATGTCTCGTGCGAGTTAGATTTTTTCCTTCAAGTTTCTTTTTAAAATGTAGTCTTCATGATTTCTTACGCTATATATGTTATTCATGATATATACAGTCTAGAAAAGCGTTCGACAAGTCTGCCCTTATAGCCTTACCTAACGACGAGGGTCTTCGCGATAACAAGTGGCTAGAAGCGACAGACGGTCGCTTCCAGAAAAGTTTAGGTTTTGAAAAAACGTCTTCTTTTGCTACTTTTACAGAAATCAACACTTTTATCTCGATTATATTTTGTACCCAAAACTTGTGGTCTACGAGGAGTCCCGGGAGTGGGGAATTGTCTTTTCTGTGCCGGGAGTTGGGGAATAGATCACTAAAAAAGAAAACAATGACAAATGCCCAGGGGTGTGCCCCGGGGGCGGAGATTGTGATATGTAGAATTAAACCACTCATTAACTAACGACAGCTTACTTGAATGTGCGCATCACAGGAATTGCATCAGTTTGTTCGTGATGTCAACCGATCCAAAGATTAGAGAGAAAATCAACCTCTGTCAGTTCCTCAACCTATCGATTTGTTAGACCTCTGTTTCAAACTTAAAAAATAGTTTTTATACTGTTTTCAATTACGCCTTTTCGCAGACACGAGTAAATAGATGAAAAGATACAAATAGTTATTAATAAAAGGTTCAAATAATAATAATAATAAGCTAGCATTAAAAAGGCCGGTGTGATTGTGATAATTCAGCTCAGAAAAGAGTCAGACCAATTCCGATATATGAATACTCTAACATGTCGCCGAGGCTTGGGGGAATCATAAAACAACGCATTTTGTAGCGAGGCTTTGGAATGAATAAATAATTTATTTTGTTTTAGTCAACCAAGCCTCGATCGGCGCCACGTTATAATTTCAATATATATATGTATATATCGGAATTGGTCTATTGTAAAGGGGAAATTGCCTAACAGTCCACCTGTTTGAGTGAGAAAGACAATAAGATTATCAGCTGGTACATAAAAAATTCTGAGAAAGGTGTTGATAGCATGTTTCGGCACTATTAACCAGAAAGGAAAAGAAAGATCGCAAAGGAATACCGGCTACAAAAGACACTGCATTTCCCTCAGATCTGGCTCGACTATAAGACGAAGAAAACAAGATTTACTATGAAGAGACGCGAGACTACAAGCAGTCCCTTTTTTCTCATAGTAAGTCGAGTGCGGAGCGAAAACTTGCTGCGTGGGCGCTTCTACCAGGTTTCGCGCGGCCATTTTTTGGCTTCGCGCTCAACGGACTAAGAAAAAAGGGACTGCTCGTAGTCTACGAGCGTAACTACCAACAAGGGACAGCATGTAAATTCGAATCCCAGGAAGCGAAAAATCGAGTAAAAATTGGAGATGCCACAGCCATTTTCACCCTCTCATCTCCTTTTTTTCACGATCTGAGAGAAATTAGGGAGTTTCCATTGAAAACAGTTAAAAGAAGTATTGCGTCACAAATGATACCCGATTGTGAGGAAACCAAAAAGCTATATATTATCTTTGAGCTTCTTTGTATACCTTTGTATCTTGCATTGTCAGCAAAACGGGATGCACTTCGTTTAGACGATTCGAAGCTATTGCGACTCCCAAAACCGTTAATTGCTAGCCTTTATTTCAGTTTGAGACTGGGATGAGTATTTAATCGCATGCCTTCGTTCTTGTCTCTTGTTCAACCCTATACCCCGATCCCACATTTCCCTCTCCATTTCCGAGCCTCTAGATTTCAAAATTTTCTGGGGGAGGATGCACCCCGACCCCCCTAGAAAGTTTCGCTACTGGCGCTCATTTTCAAGCACCCCCCCCCCCCCCCCCTCCGCTTTCAAATACGCTCCGCCGTCCCTGCTCTCTGCAACTTTACCGATTCCTCGCTACAATCAAATTAGCTCGGCGAGGTTTATGGGCGAGCTTATTTGAAAACGTCGAACATCCGGCCGGTTTATATACGAGGATCGCAAACTCGTCTCGGATGACAAGCCAACTCAGGTAGGCGAGTTGTCTCGCCTCGCGCATCAGCAGATAGGATAACCCTGGAACGCGGGACATTTTTTTCGCATATAATCACTTTCAATTGGCTCACTTACCCGGGTCAATTCACAGCGTGCCGGTTAAAGCACAATTTTCATGGAAAACCCCGTAGGCCTATTGACAAAACCACGCAACTTGCTGTCAGACTGAACCAAAATAAGAACCAGGAATCAAGATACGATCAAATAATTTCTTTCTTAAACTTTCTAATACATGTACACAAGTCATTAATTTAGATTTAAGTTCAGGAAAACTTCAAGACTATTCAAGATCTGATAATTTGGTTTTATCAACTGGTTTGATAATGTGAATTGTCCACCGTAAAGAGATTCGAAAGCTGACGTTTCGAGCGTTAGCCCTTCGTCGGAGCAAATTAATCGCTCCCAATTCACATTATCAACCCAGTTGATAAAATCAAATTATCTTGTTATACTTCCCACAGACGCAGCACCACAGTTTCTTTAGAAACTTAACCCCTCTATTCAAGATCTGCATCGGTTTATTTACATTTGAATTTTATTTTTCGGGTGCAAATTACCGCATCGAGTTGGTAATGATTAGGGAATGAGTGGGAAAAAACTAATTTACACCAGCATCGTTTCTTGCGGGAACAATTTTATCCTCATTAAGTGTCATATTGTTTCAAGATCCCAGAAAGATTATTTAAGTTAATGGTGACTAAACTGCAAGTTAAACCTTTCTCTTCATTTATAATCGTTTTATAGCTTCAAGAATATGCTCAAGTCTGTGTATAGATATTTTTTCTTCTGAAAGAAGTTTCAGTGCGGTAACTAACCGAGCCATCACTCAGAATTCATTTGTGATACTCGCGGCACACTCAAAGATCTAGAGAGACAATAACTCTGAAGCTAACAAAGAAATCAATTTTAAAAGTTCTGAAAGGTGTCGTTTTTACGAATTTCTAAAGAACGTTATTCCTTAAAAATTCATTTGCAACTCATAAAACGAGCAGATGGAGGGCTATATAACTTGTCACTTTTCGAAACAAAACAGTCTGGGACTTAATTTGCAAATCGAAGAGTATTTAAGCAAAATGAAATGCCGCATTTGCTCGTGTTACGATTACTTTTGTCAGGGTCACTTTCTTTTTAGTTCCATATATACAGCTATATTAAGACATCAGACTTTTACTGGACATGGGGTTAAAACTTATTTTTTTAAGCTTAGTAATAGTCTCGCAATTTCTTCTCATGCAAAGTATTTCTTCCGACCGCAAAAACATTGTTAGTTCTTTAGATCAGGATGTTGTCCAGCAGTGGGAACGATCTCCATGTATCGTGGGAACTCGCTACAGAATAAGAAGATGTCGACGCCAAGGAAAGCGAGGAATAAGAAAAGGTTTAAAAAGAGCAAAGGAGTAAGGTACTTAACTATTAAAAATAATACTCACACAATTTTATATTATAACCAATAATATAGGCATAACTATCACGATGCCAAAAGGTGTGTGAGCCAATGCTGAAGTTTATGATGAAATAATTGCATCAATATACAGTACCAGGCTTATATTTGTAATTGTAAATTTCAATTTGTTTGGTTGTGGTGCGCTGACGGGAAGTTTGGAGAGCGTTGCAGGCGATATCCAAGAGAACCCATAGCTTCTTGAATGCTCGGAACAATGGTGCACAGTTAAAAGCATGAATTAATTGGGAAATTATAAAATAACTGAGATACTAAACGTTCTGTCACTGATCCGGCGATATGTGTGTTTAGATGAGAGTATGTAAGAACGGCTGTGGCGGCGTTTTAGATTCGTACGTATTTTTAAGAAACAGATAACTTTTCTGTGTTGACCCAGACCCATCTAAATACTCGGAGGTTTGGAAGAATTCTCAGTCGAAAGTTTCGCAAGCCCTCGACTGCGTCTCGCTATTGGGTTTGCATAACTGTCTCAAATCCTCTCAACCCCCACCCCCCACCCCACCCTTTCCCCCTCCCGCCAGTCTTTGCGGTCAGTGGTTGCGATTTACGATGTCTTTAAAAGGCTTTTTTTATAGTCGAGTAAAGTATTCTACTAAAATCCTATTGGTTTTCCTTTTCTAGGGCAATCAATGCGTGAAAGGAATGGAAGAACGCGAAGGGAGCAGAATTGGACAATGCATGCCGAAGCCTCGAAACGTTTGGAGTTTTACCATTCAGTTGTTACCAAGGCGCCGAGTGTTATAACTTTTTCATTTTACAATCTCGATCAGATTTACAAGAGCTACACAGACACCTAGTTTATATTTATGCTGAACACGATCGAAGAAAATGCCAAGCATTTGGATTCAAGTCCTCAGTTAGTCAGGAAAGACAGTGAACTTTCATGATTAATGCAGCGTTACGGACAAATTCATGCGCCGTTTGCACATCACAGGCACGTCATGCGCTGTGAGAAGCCATGTGCTGTGAACTGAATAAAACTGTTATGTGATGTATGACTAAGAATTATATAATAACTTGGAAAGCTTTAAAACATTAATAAAAATAAATAATAAACTGATAAAAGGAATTTTCTCAACGGTGTTTTATTAGCAGATGACGCCAGCTATTTTTCAGAGCAGGCGGTAAATGCAGAAAAGCCGATAATTTCAAACTCGCCACTGACCAATTAATCTCTTGATTTTTTAGAAAGGTTTCTCTTCTTTGTCGAGTATAATAGTCAAACGGTCATGCCAGATTGTGATCGATCTACGAGCGTCAATTTGTTGATCAGTAGAATACATCGTAGATATCGTAAGTTGATCTCGGTCTTGAATAACCGCCTCACATCGACGACCTCATAATGCAACAGGTGGTTTGTTTGCTTGTTTGAGTGGCAGCTTTTTTCATCCTAATTTAGAGGAAACTAGGTGTCACCAAAACTTTTCCGTTAATATTTCCGATTTCAGTGATTGCTATCTAATCACAGCAGATTTCAGCTGTATGTAAACGAACTTTTTAAATCCCTTTTTCCTGTAGATTTAAGGAAGAAGCGAACTTCAATAGCATTTTATGTTCCATATATCTTTATAATAAATGAATCTAATCCATCACGACAAGAAAAAAAGACAAATTCTAAATGCAGCGATATCTATTTTCTTTAATTTCACTTCCACTTACGGACTGACGTTTGAGCTAATAAGTCTACAAAAGAATTTTTTTCCCTTATCATATCAAGCAACTGGTACTAATAAAATCTTTGCAAAACCTTAAATGCAATTGGGACTTCCTTTTCACATTGTCATTTTTACGACATAATTTTTGAATTATTTTTCTAGGTAAGTAAACTGGCTTTTTCAAATTCCCGGTTCTACTTACAAAGTGGTTCTCGTCTTTGATTTTCGGCTCGCAAGTTTGCGATCTGGCCTAGCTTGCTTATTAGCAAAACATCACAAGTATCTGAGGGGCATTTTAAAACATGGAATACAAGCGTACTTGCAAGTCCGTGTCCGCTGACTGTTAGTTGCGAGAATCGAAAAGATTGACTGAATTATTTAATATCAGCGACTTGACTGGTATTAGTCGTAAATTGCTATGCGCGCAAGCGAGTTTTCCTTTTACCTCCTCCCGTACATAAATGAACAAAAGATTACTGCATAAAAGTAAGCATTGTTTTCCAAAACGTTTTATAAAAGTTTTGACAATAAAAATAGTACATATGCCATGCTTGTACGGTAAATTCGCTCCCGATTTATCGTGGCCGACAAATCGTTCCGTCAAATCGTCGCGTTATTTTTCAGCTTTTCTACATGCACGGCCTGTACCGGATTGGAATACAATTTATTCCTCGGTGTTATTTACATGTAACTTTCTTTTCTTTCTTCGTTTAATCTGACTCAGCGTACTCACTAATCCTTATCCATATTCGAGAAACAGCAGAAATGTTGGGGGCTGATATTTGGCGATCGTTTGAAACATCTTTTTCGTCCCTCTTGGCAACTCCCCGCATCCTTTCCTTCCCAAAAGTCAAACTTTCCGGAACACGTCAAAAACTGTTTGAATGGTTTAAATTTTGATGTTGAAGGTTTTTATTGAAGTAAGTTAAAAGAAAATTGTACCCATCCCTGAAGCAATTCATCTTAAAATCAATGTAAACAGAAATCATACAGCACTTTGTTCTGTTATGGGAATGAGCTTTAATGTTTTTTATGGCGGAACTTAAAATGGATTATTAGAGACCATTTTCAAATAGAAAAGACGATAACGATTCTCATGTTCTTGCTGTAGTTTCCCCTCAGTCATGATAGCGCTTATATTAGAAGATAAGAAAATAATAGAGTGACATAGAATGATTGTTGAGAGTATAAAAGAAATAATGATTAATTGAACTTTCAAAAGAAGTTTAGCAATTCTTACCTAGCTTTAAAACCGCGCTATGCTGCCAAAAAATCCTATTTTCTTATGCTTTATTGCAGTTTTAATCCTTTTTAATTTTAGCTCGACTTCGAGCGAGGAAAGAAACTTTTTATCATCCAAAGAAATCAAGGCTTTGCAGATTCAGCCATGGAAACGATTCCCTTGTATCGTTGGTACACGATATCGCGTTCGAAGATGTCGAAAGGGAAGAAGATTCATTCAAACACAAAACGGACAAGAGGTAAAGAATGTTCTTCCTAATCAAACGTGCTTAAAAGTGATTTTATTTTCAGGCCAGCTTCCCTACATTTCTTTTCAGAAAATGTGCCACGCCAACTTCGCAACAACCATTTCAATATTCCCCAATGTTCAGGATGTCTGCATATGCATTCTATTATTGTTTTGGTTTTTAATTCCTCTTTTGTGTTTTCCCCTGAGTAAGCTTAGCTTATTGTTTTATTTTTCATGTTTCTCTTTTCCTTTGAATTCGATATTACTAGTCACAAAAATTGAAGCTGTAAAACAATTTTCATCCATATTCAGTGTAAGGACATTATCAATCATTTTAAGGAAAACATACAATATATGTGAAATTAAATTCCAATTCCAAGTGAATTTCGATTTCAGTGTTTTTAACTTCGTTTTCCTTTCACGCTCTTTTTATAATTTATATCCTATAATTTCAACGACTCCCCAAAACATAAGCAACAAAAACTATTTTTAATTTACACAAGAAAAATTAAATCCTCGATCAAATTTTAATTCCGGGTTAGTAATTTACAGCTGTTTATTCACATTCGTTTGTTTGTGTTTCAGATTACTGAGCAATTACCAATACCAGAGCAACAAGCTACTGAAAATTAATTCAAAAGAACATTAAAACGTCTAGAAGGTCTTGAAAAATACAGTTAACGTTGTGAGCGAAATTTAACCATACTAGAATCTGCAGGACCAAGCACTACTAGAGGACACTGAGAATTTAACAGCTGGATGCTAATGACTGGTGAAAGATTGTTCATATCGGGGTTGTCGAATAGAATGAACTTTTACTTTGCTTATTTTAGATATGTCGTTATTCACTGTTGTAAAGTAAGGTAAAAGGATAAAATAAATTACAAAAAAAAAAAAAACCGTGAAAGATGTCAAACAGCTCTACACCTAAGAGTGAAGTACTTATTGTTGGAATGGTGGACAAACGGGAAACGGTAGCCCCAGCTACTGGGCAAGGCGAGCAATTGCGTTTCACATGTTTCGCTGAGTTTTAAATTGCGTTTATCGTTATCCATTCCCATCCCTGTCATTTGTCAAGTACGGTTCCAAACCAAAAATTCGACGGCATATTCAGGTTGGGTTTCCTATTATTCTAGTTTACTTTTTGACGGCTGATGGAAAGCCAACGAGAAGGTATATGCCGTGCGATGTGAATTAGGAAAGAGAATGAGAATTAACAATAAAAAATGTCTGATCCGGTGATCCCCGATCTCAATTCACACTGAATAATGGAAATTGTTTCTATGGACTTTGATCACAAATTCTTATAATAGGTTCGTCATTCTTTCGCTGGCGTATGCGAAATCGGACGGAAGGTTTTCAACTGAAGAGTTTCAAAAAAGGCCGAATAGGAAACAGGAAAAGAATACCATAAAAAGTCAAATGGCCGGACTTGTCTAGTCAACAAAAACTACCCTTGGCTCAGACGGATGTTATTAATTTACACTGATCGCGAACAGGGAATAATTTTGCATATATAGACCACACGGCAAAATACAACTTTTAGACCCTTTTATTGTGATACGATTCGCATACGGCTCCTGTGACGTCATTTTACTGATTGTCCAGTACGCTGACGTGTGTGGGATTGTGGAAAAGTTTGAATTAAGACGCTTTCAAAAACCTCCGTCAGCTTTGCATTTAGTACAAACGCAATACCACCTATATTACCAGGGGTTTCGTTTGAGGCCGGAGGCCGGACGTAACGTCCGGTTGTTTGAAATGAAAAGTCCGGTAGCAACGCCCGATGGTTCACACGAAATAATATTTTTTTTTAAGTGTGATGTCCGCTTGCTTAATTTATGAATCCGGTAGTTTCAAATGTTACCGAAAACCCTGTATTACAACATATCGAAATTTTCGCGGCACGTCCATTTTGTGGTCTGGCCTCGTTTCACGGGTTGGTGCTTAACATAGGGATAATTAACCTCACTGCACCTCTCCTCCTTGGACGGACTTGTCCAAGAAAAATTGAGTATGAGTATGAAAAGTAGTAATAAAAAAATGTATTTGAACAATATGAACGAACAAGCTTTCCGCTGAGGGAGATTTCGACAGATGACAAATGGCTAATTTTCAATGCATGCACTGAGTAATGCAGATTCCTTTTTAGATCGATATGTTATCATCTGGATTGACAGCGCTCTTGAATGCGAGAAACGTGTGCATACATCCTAGAAATGAATGGAAGTTTGAAAATTCAATGGGCCCCAGTTGTTCAAAGGGGGTATAACGCTATTCACCGGATGAATCACTATCCAGTGGCTAACGTAGTTTAATTTGTTTAATTTGCCAACACTTATCCACTGGATTGCTATTTATCCGGTAAATAGCGTTATCCACCCTTTGAACAACTGTCGCCTCATAACTATAATGAGCTCAGCGTTTGGAGATGAAGTTAATGTTTACGTAATGCAATTATGTTTGAACCGGGCGTTGCCCAAAAAGAAGATTTTGTGGCGAACCTTGGTTCACCATTTAGATCCGTATTTACAAGACTTGTCATAAATGAAATAGCATTGAAAAATAATTATAGAATCAGAAGAAAACCATATGGATTTAATTCTGAGAGAATACACTAACAACTCTCTAAGCGCAAACGCCGTAAAGCGGACCTGTCTCTTGATATCTTGTACGTGACTATATCTAAGTCAGAATATTGTTCCTGGTGCATGAATTTCAGTTATTTGCCTAGAGTTGGACCTGAGGCTGTCGGCCCAGTAGGCTGGTACTAGTGTTCCCTATACGTTAATCAGATAGAATCTACATCAAACTGTTTGTAGTAGTCAAGAACTAAAGTAGATATACAACTTGGCGAGAGTCGAACTGAGCTGAGAGACGTGCTGATGTGCGCTAAGCTTACGGCAATTCATGGACTACGCATGCGTTCAATCAAGTGAAACTTGAGCCTCTAATAATCTTATTAAATCGAATAGCTTATCAGAGAAGACAGAAACCTAATCATCTGTTCATCAATGATATAAAATCGTACGAATAATTTTATGGATTTTAGCATTAAGGAAAATCATAGTCTTGATCATGAAAACACGAAAACATAGGTCGGAAATTTCGGATAGGGCTTGCATGGTTTTGAAGGGTTTTTGTAACGTAAAACCTCGTGGCCGTAGTTTAAGCTTTTTCAACTTAAAAAGTACAAGACACTCTAAATTTTTAATAGTTTACATTCTTCAAGCTGCCAAGCGAGTTTGGCGAACTGATAATATTGAGGATTTGTTTTCAGTCAGACTACTGTCTTCTTGTACCTAATCATTTGACCAATTTACACTCTAGGCTGTAAATCGTACAATACAAAAAGAAAACAAGAAAAATACTAATCCAGTTATAAATTCGTATCTCTTTGTGTTCCACGACCGAGGAATTTTTTTGTGTAAAAAATATCTACACCTTCGCAAGGCGTTTGTAATTTCCTGAATATTTGTTTATGCCAAATGTGGCACAGCTTAACCCGGTCTGAAACCTCTAAATATGGCTTGGCTGGGCAGAGCTTTGTGGGCATCACTCACTATATATAAAATACGTATTTTTCTTGGAGGTTTTCGTATGTGAGAAACATTATACACTGTTTATTTAATTGCTTAGTCACAACTAACGCGACGTTGCTTCAAGTATAAATAGTACATCCAATAAGCGACCCGGAATATCAGTATTTTCACATTGAAACCTGTATCATTTACGCGCCTTATCATGACGGCTAAGAAGATTTTTATGCTGTATATCTTTATTGCTGTGCTTCTCCTTGAATCACTCATAAAAAATGCGTGTATTCCCGGTGTAGATGCGAGGGAAGATTCTGTAAAACAGGGAACCAGTTTATTTGTCCAGAAGACGGCGCGCCCAAAGCGAAGCCCTTGTATCGTCGGTACTCGCTGGAGGACGAAAAGATGTCGAAAAGGCAAACGAGCTGTTGCAATGGCTAGGACGGTAAGCTTTTCATTGCTAATTGTAACGATATACCGTGGGTATCATATGCCTCTATTAATACTAATACTAATACAGTATTTTGTTAATCAGCCGTATATATAAGAACGTCTAATTTAGCTGAACCAAGACCGCGAACTGACTGAATGTTCTTATTCGTCTTACATAACTTGAGCTTGAAACGTTTTTAACATGTTCTGGAGCTCTGACATAATTTTCACAGTTTTGTACACGGTTGCTATGTAGACAATTCGAAAGGAATTCATGTTTTTTCTTTGGCAGATGTGCAATCGAGTATTTCGGCTAGAGTTGAACAGCGTATTTATTGGAAAAATTCCATAAAAAGGAGGAGGAGTTCTGGATAGATTTAACGCTCGATCCTTAACCTATTCTCAAACATTATAGGGCAATCTTAGCTCACCTAAACGTAACAAAAAATGTCTGTACTTGATACGATAGAAAACGAGTTTCGGAATGAACAATTGCTGGCGACGTGATTGCAGCGAAAAAAAGCTGGGAGTTTCCAACCGGGCATGGGTTAATTTCCCCTTTATCCGAATTTGAACCTATGCAACTGACCAGTACAAATCGTATTTTAATACCTCACGTTTTTGTTTTAAATCATGCATTTTAGTAATCGTATAGCTAAATAAATTGTTAAGTAAATCGAACAGAGACAAAAGAAGGCGGATGAGAGATGGCCAGATTGAAACGAATGAAGTGAAAAAATAGCGCCGGAAATCACGAAGTATTGACGTCAAGACATTATAAGTACACTGTAAATATGTTTGTAGTTGAAGTCGCGATTGTTTTGTTCCAACACAGTCCCGTTGTCAAAATATAAAATTCGAAGCCGAGAAGGGGAGCCGAGATTTCCTATGCATGTCCTTTGGCGGATTTCTGTTAACTAGTAAGAGAGTGATCCGCGAGGGTTATATGGTGTTATGTTTAAAGTGTGTTCTTTCCTTTCATAGGAATTTACTTCCGAGAGTGGAATACAGATTGACTGACAGTAACCATGGGAACACGTCGTTAGGATCCACCGTGCACACGAGTCCATGCAAGCTTTGACAGTCTGATGATATCGGGAAATGTTTTGCTCGCCACAAATACGATGAAGAATTTCTTTGATTTCCCATGACTAGACTTAAAGCAGATAATCCGATTTTAATGTCAAATGATGTTCCATTGTTATTCTCGCGCAGAACAAAGAAAACCAAGAGCAAGGAAGAGTGTGGTTTAACGTTGACTGCGAAAATAATGAACGGAAACTGAAAGGTGTTTATTCTTTATAGGTGTTATTATATTTTTTATAGCTCAGTTTTCAAATTGTTAACCTATTTTAAAAAAACGTTTTATTCTTACAGAGTGAACTTATGCAATGTTTGGGCGTTTTTACGAGTAAGATGTTTGTTTTGCTTTATGAGCGAGCCTTTGCGGTCTGGGGTACTCCTAAAAGGCTGTCAATACGCTAGCATGAAAACGGATAGAGGGAAATCGCTTTTCGTTTACAGGAGCAGTGAAAAGAAGTAGTTTTCGCTAGATTTGGCCGTACACATGGCGTATTAGACACTTTAGGCACGTGTAGCCCAAGCGCGATATATGAGTGATCAATCCATACTATAACAACAGAAATATAAGGATTTGTTTGGAGAAAACGGTTGGTTTCAAAAATTAAGATGAACAAAATCAGTCTTTCGCGTCTTTCTGTCACTGGTGAGATATTTGGTAAAAAAAAATATAGCGATTTAGAGAAACATAGCCTTTACATTAAGATAAACAGCGAGGGCAAAGAGGAATGGAAGACCCACTAAATCGCTATAATTTGTCCCAAAAACCATACCAGACTGAGGGACAAACAAAGAAACGATGGAAGCAAGATGAGCTAGAACAAGCTACCACGAGTTTGAAAACAAATCTGTCGAATGAGAGCATTTACAGGTTGATTGGTTTACAGTATTTACAAGTTGACTTGCAAGTTTTGACAGTTTTGATTTTGCCAGCTTCAAATAAAAGACATTCACGACTTATGACCATTTCCATAGAAACAGCCATTTGGCAAAATCCTGACCCATTCTCGTCCCCATAGCACTTTTCGTTTCTCTTAGCCGGCAGGGCCTTGGCACGAAAAACGAAGGGCTCTGGGGACATACGATTTTCAAAAAAATTTGATTTTTTTTTATTGGCTGTTGAAAACAAAGAAATCGTCAAACGGAAGTCAAAATGTTCACCGGCCACCTTGTTACAACATACAACATGTAGAAACATCAATACTATATACATGAAGTCCGGAAGTCCTGGAATCTATGACTGGAAATCGTATGTCTCCAGAGCCCTACGTTTTTCGTGCCAAGGCCCTGCCGGTTAAGAGAAAAAAAAAGTACTATGGGGACAAGAATGATCCTAACCAAGAAAGGACTTATCGGAATGCTTGGACTCAAGGGCCTGCCAGCTAAGAGAAACGAAAAGGGCTATGGGGACGAGAATGTATGTAGGCTCGATTTCCGCTGCTCTCTTGACTCCGGTCTTCGTTCCTCCCCGGGGAGGAGCGCGGGCCCCATTCCCGAACAGCGGCTGGTAATCGAGCCTAAAGACTATCTTGCTATATAATCAGTCTGGGGAACAACTGTCAGTTGATGACGAAATTCCACCTCTGAGACAGGAGCTAGGCCAGACCTGAAGTTGCTAAGCAACAGGATGGATTTGCTCACATGACTACTTTTAGGTGTATTCACGAGCTTTTGCACAAGTTTTCAATGGCGGGATAAAATAAGTTGGAAACTCATCAAGTGCTTCAACAAACATTTGCCAAAACACGACTCTTATTCCCCCAAGTGTAATAACATATTTTAATTCTATGCAGAAAGAAAGAAAACCTAGTTCGATAAATATGATGATAATGATAACAATAATGGTAATTAAATTTCATCATACTTGCACAAAAATGTAGAATTTTTCTGATTGGATTCCAATATTTTTCCTGACCTTGTTGATGAAAACTTTTTGAGTCAAATTTGTAAAATTCAATCTGAACCCTAGGTCACTGGTTGTGTGAAGTAGCTATATGCATGATAAAAAACAATAAACAGTTATGGTTAATGACATAAGCCACAATGCACTGCTTCATTTGAACTTCAACGTAAACAAATGAATGTAAGTTAGGAGTCATTTGCTACTACTGGATTGAACTCAAATCCTTTGACGAATGGTACCCCTACAGTTGGGACCTTTTTCTGATATGTCAGGTAATCGTCACCAAAAAAATATATAAG
>OX393564.1:1847056-1923181 GCA_947652115.1 Blastomussa wellsi | reverse complement strand
AAGACTTTCAGTCACTAGTCAAGGTGAGATCATTATCAGGGCTAGCTAGTAGCGCTATGGTATAAAAAACATTTTCCTTGGTCCTAACAGGGTAGGTTTTTGATATTCTTTTTGTCCTAAACAGGCTCAAGGTTTCAAACCTCCAGTGACACATGGGTCAAGTAGTTCCCTGGGAAAACAGCCTGTTTTATAGCCGCATGTAGCCCTTAGGTTGTGGGTTTGAGTTGCACCTGAGCCACTGAAATTTTTACAGTGGTCAGGATTAATCAGTGTTGCAATAATCGGTTCTGTCCCCGTGTACCGGTGCACGAGGGAATAACCATTGTTTTTTCTTTCTTTAGGAGTCACTGGTTTGCTGTTGTGTATTGGTGGTTCTTTTGTATCGGCTCTTGTGAACTGGTACATGAGGACAGAACCCAATAATCATTTATTAGCTTGTAAATGACCACAACCCTTTTTGCAGGACTGGCCACCCAGATCAGGTGACCCTATTTGGCAGAATGACGGAACTGCAGTAGTATTGTCCTTACCAGCAAGTAAAAGCTAATGGCAAGCAATCTAGCCCTTGAAAGTGAACCGGCGTGAAAGCTAACCGCAAGCAAAAGAGGAACTACTGCAGCCATTCTGTCATTCTGCCAAATAGGGTCACCCCCAGACCCACGTTTCCAGCTAATCAATAAAACTACACAGATCAAAATGTTGTCAGTAATGTTTGTCAGCTCAAATAAATCATGAAGTCATTGGAGTAACCCTGCACATGTCAAGCTCAATGCTTGCTTAAAGTGAAATAGGAAACATTTTACCAAGTGATTAGCTTGAAAAAGACTGGGCCTAATAAAGTGGACGAGCGATGACCCAATCGATCATATTGGCAATCAATTATGCGTTACCTAAAGCAGGCAGTGATGAATACAGAGACAACAGAGTCACCAGAGCTGAACAATATGCACTGTGCATGCACAATTATTAGCGTCGACCTTACCAAGCATGGCCGCTCTCTTGGCAACCGAAGAATATGGGACGAAAAACGCCACAAATAAACTCAAACCAAGAATTATGCTTCCTGTTGCGATGCCCCATGCTTTCGTAAGACCTTTACCCTGAAATATTGTTAAAGCTAAGAGAGCATAAGCTATGAAAAACGAAATCGCTACTTTGCCTTCCCAAATCATTGTGCATTTCGCCGATAGTTTTAGTCCCGGGGGGGCCTGAACGGCCCGAAAGGCGGGGAGTGGGGTACTCCCGGATATTTCATGATTGAAGAATTTTAGACTTGGACTGTTCATCATTATTTTGCATTGGTACTGCGAATGTTAGCCTTGGTCTGATACAGCTTGTCATTTCTGAAAATGAACCCCGAAACGAAAAATTGAGCTCTCAAAATATTTTTTCATCTAGACCACCTCTCCCCACCCATCCACGCTACTGGCCTTCGTTTCCAGGCTCTCATTTCTTTTATAGGAGTGAGACTGAGAACAGGTTTGTAAACAAGAAGAAACAAAATGGCGGATGGTGACGACAGAAATCGCAGAAAACCAAATTCCAGTGGCGACGGACCAGATTGGAAAGAAACATGTATTGGAGTTTGGTCGAAAAGTACAAAGGGACATCACGTCAACGAGGCTGAACAAGAAAAGATATGTAATGGAATCAGTTTTGTCGTACTGAACCAAGTAAGTGTGTTTTTGCTTCTGAATCGCTTCTGCTCAGAATTCGTGATGAACAGGAGATCGAGTTGACCAAATACGCTAACATATTTTCTTTATCGTTCAAATTAAAGCATACAGACCTTAGAAAAGTGAAACCCAGCAAAACCAGGGGACTTCAGATTGTAATTCGTGAAACAGGTAGTAAATTAATATAATATTGCATATTGTTCATATTTTTCATTGATCATGAATCGCATTCAAGTTTATAATTATTCATGTCAAAGTCAAGTTTGGGTTTAAGCATACACGTCAACTAAATAAACCAAACACGCGCTCCACATATGAAAATACGCGCGCGCCTTCAAATCCAAATGAAGGACCCGGAAGCAGCTCGTATAAATGAATTAGAGTTACAAAGACGAAGTAACAATTACAAACAAGCAAAGGATACGTTGTTGGTTCTCAGTTACAAACCGCTGATCGATCTCAATTCCCAAAGTGTAATGTCATATGATAGTCACCAGTTCAAGTTCTCTAATTGCTATCAATTACCATCGATTGTCATCAACTATTCATCATATTAACAAGGAAGAAGCTCCTCATAAAGTAGTTACTTTCAATACACAATTACATAGGCCACTACAAAATTAGTTTTGTCATCAGATCTCGTCAGTTGGTAGCCATTATTTTCAATCAATACTGAACATTGTGAACATGTGTCACCATCAATTAGGTTGTAGTTAATAGCTATATTGAATGCCCTTTTGCTTTCGAAGTTGGCGAGCAATTTATTGCTCAGAAAAAGGGACTAGATGGTGGCAATGCGATCAAAATAATGATTGTGATAATTGGTTACAGTCAACTGGGTCATTCCTCATACCCTCCGAGCAGTAGTTATCTCTATGCTATGCCGAGAGAGTAACATAACCACTGGTGGCAGAGTATGCCTCTTTTTAAGCCTTTGCCACAATTTTTTGCAGCCAAAAAGCTAGAAATTGTTCACAAGTGGATTGTGTGCCCTCTAACGGAATTACTATGCAGTTTATGGCCCATCTGACATCGACCATCCTACTTTTTTTCAAAAGGAAGATGATTAGCAAAGTACTATCCTTTTTTCCTTGCCTGGCGGCTTAAAGGAGCTAAGTCACAATATTTTGAGTTGTTTTTTGCGACGAACCAAATTACCCTTAAAACGTAGGAAACCTAAAACTAATAGTTTACTAAGGAAGAAGAACACCAAAGAGGTGATACTAAACCAAAAAGGAACAAGGATGGTTTAGGAAGGAGAAGATTGAGATGGATTGCAAATGACGATTTCAAAAAATTTAGGCTAAATTTTTCAAAATGCATGAACCGTGACATAGCTCCTTTAACTAGTGCTAATTCATAAGCTTGCACTGCATGCCTGAACTGCTTGATGCTTGTAATCTTGCTGGCGTGGATTTTTTTCATAAGGTGCTCATTGTTGGAATTTTATGGTGTCGTGGCTGTGTAAAACACAATACCCAGTAAATACTGATTTCATGGGTGTTTGTAAAATTTCATTTCAGAGATTACTTCATTACCTCCTCCAAAACCTCATGATCATACATACATCAGAGTCGACAGAGATGATGACAAGTAAGTGTCATGGTGAACTCAAATACAATGGAAGGTATGAGAAACATGGGTGGGGTCAGGGGTGGGGTGGGTTGGGGTTTTTTCCTAGGAACGATGACTGATCCACAAGTTTTTAGAAAGAGTCAAGTTAACTTATCTTATTTTACTTGTTTTGCCAGGTTTCAAAAGAAAGACGAGGGTGATGCAAATTCTTCAGAGGAAGAAGAGCGTTCTTTGACCAGAAGAGTAATGGATGTTATGCTCATGAAGAAAACAAACATAGAAAAAAATGTCGAGCACTACAAATCCGAGGGCATCAAACTTACAGGTATTGTGCAGCAAACCGGAACAGTGTAACAATTCCTTTCTCACCCACTGACCCTCCATGAATAATCAATGCTCTATCTAATGCCAAGAATATCGGCACTGAATATTTTGCACAAAATAATATGAAGGAATTCTCTCAACACTTATGCAGCATTGTATGTCTGTGATTTCTCACAGCATTTAGTGTTTTTTTAAACCAGAAGTTTTGACTATAGTTGTTAATACGTCACCCCCTAACAATACATGTTGTTTGTTGATGTTTTAGATCTCTGGAATGGATTTTATAACACATGTTCAAAATGCTATGAGACAACAGCAAGACTTGTATCATACTGTCATCCAATTGATAAAATTGGCCAGGTACATGTAACATATATACACTTGAGAAATTAATGAGTGTAGCTTCTCTGCAGCACAAGTGCAGAAAAGTGTTAGTTTATGTGTTCAAACTTGCAATAAGAGTTGAACATGTGTCACCGAATTCAGTTCCTAGAATGTTGTCCATGGATACACTTTACTCGTTCAACTCTACGCCTGTTATACCCCAGTCCCAGTCCATAGTCCCTCAGTCCCGTCCTAAAGTGCCCTTTCTTCAGACCAGTGAGTCCCTAGATTTGTTTCGTCAAACAACACTTCGTTGCAAGTATTTCTTCCTTTTAAAATCACAGAATTCATGGGAAGTACATGTATCATTGTTTTACAGTATGAGTCTCGCAAAAGTTTACTCAAAATAATTTTACAGGGTCTCCCAGTTTCGTTTTGGGAACGGGTTCACAAAAACTCGGGTTTTTTTTACAAAGCTGTTTTAGTGGCTGGTGCAAAGAGCCGATTCAACTGTTTTTAAAACAAGTCTGATTTTTCTGAAAAAAATTTTCTGTGCATGTTTTGATTTATTTCAACAGATGTTTGGGTTTGCAGAAAAGTGTATCAAGAAGGCTGGCAGGCACATCGGTGGTAACGATGACAATGAAAAAAAGAAATAATATTACGATTTGTGGGAGTTAAGGCCAACCAGATTGACCAGAATCTGACTTCATGTTTATAAATATGTAAAATAAAATTAATGTTTCCAAGCAGAAAGTTGTCAAGAAAATTATTAACTGATCAGCTGGGGGATATCGGCGTCCTGATGTAACGCTAAATTCTCAGAACTAGCATTCAGAGAAATGTAAAGTTAGTGGCAACGAGAATCAACTTGTTTTGCTGAGTTCGGATTATGAAGGGATTAACGTAAAGCAGTGTAAACCCAAAAAAACCTGCTATGATTGTGGTGAAGTTGTTTTTTGTGAAGTTGTAAATCATTCATTGTACAAAACTTTTAAATAAACTATCCCAGTCATCAATTCCCAAATTTCGGATTTCTGGTCTCAATTAAGGTGTTTCATGCAAAAGACGAATATTTTTAACCCGTCCAGGTCTCCATCAGGATTGCACGCCAAGAAACATAGAAATATGTATTCTTTGTTTGGTGTTTTGGTGTCTATTAGAGGTCAAAAGCTTTAGCAAAGCCCAATTTGGTTCTGTCGTAGCTTGCGTACTGTTGCTGGCGGAATTCACGGCGGAGTACTTTTGTTTTTGCGGTGGAGGCCGTCGTCTCTGAGAAGCGAAGCCGTGAGAGCATTGGTGAGGAGTCGAGTTGAAATTCCACTCACAGCTTAGCCGCACGCGTTAGCGGGCCTCGTCCGCAAATTTTGATTCACTCGGGCCCACTAATGCCGCCGGCTAGCTGCTACGCGGTCGAGTTCTGGCGAGCATATCGGGTTTCTCCCCTTCCTCCGCCCCCCACGGGAGTTCTAATAGCTGTTGTTCGCACTCATCCTCGTTTCCAGGGTCTCTCATCTCTCCACCCTCCAGAGCGAGGGGAGATGATCAAGGAGAGAACTCTCCTCACTCGCTGCAGGAGGATGGGAAGATAAGAGACCCTGGGAACAAGGTTCGCTTTTTGTGCTTCTCCCCAAGTAACGCCCAATAGAATTGCCGCTTCAACAAGGTGCTACTTGACCCGAAACGTTAAGTATTTTAAAAATATTTTGATCTGCTTCATGTATCGGAGACACCTCCCTCTTTCATGCAAATATATCTCAAGTTCTAAAGCAAGAGCTCTAGCAAGTATTCCTTTATTTAACAGGAGCTCTAAGTATTTTTCTCATAGTTTTACTTAATACAATCCTTTTTATTCATAATTATACTCGTAAATGTAAAAACCAGTTCACTCACATGCAACATTGATCAATTTAAAACCTCTCCATACCAAGGCCAGGGGACTGACAAAAAAAACTCGATCACTTAATCACAAAGCACCAAAATCTCAATACAATATTCTTTTTTATAATATTTTTAAGAATATTTTAAGAATAAACCCAAGGCTGAGATTTTGGAAAGAATATAATTTTGTGTTGAAAATGTGCAAATACAATACAATTTTCTTTCTCTAAACGGAAAAACTAGCAAATAAAACAATTCAAACCTACACTACAGCCATTGGTCAATGCAAGGGACCGGTCAATGAATGGTACTGTAATACATATGTAAGGTATGTAGCACAAAAGACATGAACTAAACTGTAAATTCTTAATCTAAGAATATTCATAAGAATATTTTTAGCCTAAAATCGGCAGAAAATAGGAATATTCAGCCTGGGCAGGAAAACAATATTCTTATAAAAAATAGTGTACCTAACAAGGGAGAACCTTAAAACTGATTTTAGGAATGTAAGAGGTAAAGGCCCCTTTTTATCATTTGCGCTTTTTGGTTTTGAACTAATGACTCCATTATTCAACAGGTTTTCTGACTTGACTCAGTAAAACGATTCGATGGCTCAGTAATTTAAATTTATGTTGGCCAGCCTGTGTCAATGAAACCTTTTTGTATATATGGAAACACACATCAAAGCGAAATGCAGGTAGGACCAAAATGGACCATTTAAAACTTAACTCCTCTTCTCTGTTCTCACGTTTTTACTTATTTCTATAACAACAAAACGTACAGAAAACTAATTTTAATTAGCAACTACCCTTAAAAATAAATGGTCAGGGTAACTGGATTGTACTTTAAGGATACAGTGCACATCCAACATAAACGGGGCGTGACAGCTCTAACAAACGCTGTTTGAGCAGTACCGTGTGTAAACAAGTCCTCCCTAAAATCTGGAATATCATCCCGAATATTTGGGAGAAATTCCCCCCAAAATCTCAAAATTCCCGTAATTTGAACTTCATTACTTCGTGTTTCCCGGAAAATTTTCCAGCTCTTCCGATTCCTCGCAAAATCTTCAGATTCCCGGAAGAATTTTTTCTCCCAAAACAGCCCTTCTTAGAGTTGACACTCCCCATAACACAAGGAATAATTTTTTACTCTAAATTCACTTGCAGATAGAAAATTTATATCAGAGCTTTTCCCCCTCATCATCTTAAACAGCATAGCAATTAGCATGTAGTGCACCCCGAAAAGCTACATGTATGCAGGAACTCATGCATTTCTAAAAAAACTCCATATTTTCGGAGTCATTTTTGTGGTAACACTTATAAATAATAGTTTAATAAGAAAGGAAAACCCCAAACAAGTGATGCAAGGTGAAGATTGGGGCAGGATGTAAATGTAAATGTTTCAATTTTGCCTAACTTGTCAACTTTGCCGTTTGCAATTTGTCTTAAACAAGTTTATTTCTGGTTTATTCTTTCTTCCTTATGAAACTAATATGGTGAGTGTTTTCAATCATCTGAGAATGATTTTGTTAATCACAATGTATATCACAGGAACATCAGGACGAGATTATCCATCACACTCAACCTGTGATCAGACGTTCTTTCTTCACTGTGAAAACAAACCCCGCCCGATCGCAGGCTAAATCATATTAGCAGAAAATAGCCTTAATAATAATAATGTGCCAAGAACTACTTTTACAAATGTATTTTAAAAATTGGGTGGGATATCGGCACAATTGAAATATTACATAATTGTTCAAAGTGTTCTGGTAACGTCAACTATTACATACAACACAATAGTAATAAGCTAAATTGTTCATTAGGAAAACTTCATTGTAGAACAAGCTACCTTGAGCTAATGGAAACCTCTCTTATGTATCACGAATGGTTAAAAATCCGTCTGGTTGCTTTGCTTCTGGGAGTCACACAACCTACAGTACAGAACTCGACTCGTTTCTCGAGAGACTTGTCTCATTCGTTGCGAGGTCACAGAACTTAACAAAATCGTCTAGATCCTTGAGAGAATAATTACACTGTAAATGTGTGATTTTAGATACTTTAAAAAAGCAAGTACATGCATGATCCCTTCACTTAAATTATCGACCAGCCAAAACGTGAAGAAACCATAACTTATGTAAAGAGTAAGACAAAATTACCGCGACTGCCCTTAACAGTACTTGAAAATTTGAAAGATTGAGGGGGCGTACATGTACAAGAAACTGTGCTGAAAAGTGAGCTTTAAGGAGGCAGGTGTGGCCCAGGGTCCAACCTCCCTACCACTAAAAACGGATTTCCCGAATTCATTTCCTTCTCTTAAATAGCCAACTGGTCTGCCTCCTGCCAGTTGAGAAGATTTTTATCAACTTTCTGTTTCATTTACAATATTTGTTTCTGTTTTTAGTGTCCCCAGTTAGCACTGCTATGCTACTGTAAATTCATCAATGCTTGAATGAAGTAATCTATTCATATATTTATTTTACTGTTGTGGTTTTTTTCATATTTTGATGTCCTTTCATAAGAAGTGCATAATTAAGTGGGAGCCAAATAGAAGGTCATGTGACCCCAGATACGAAATGTCTGCTGGAGGTGAACCCACTCCTCTGCACTGTCACACAACAGGACGCAATACCTTGCACGGGTAGGCTGGGGATGCAGAGGATCTGCAATTTCTAGAGGGTTTCATACAATATAAAGCCATAACTACATGTATAAACCAAATTATCCTGACATTAAAAAATTTCTACATTGGAAGCAATGTGTCATCTCGGTCATCATCTGCTAAAGCATCATCCATTGTCTGTGAATTTAAAAACACACATCGAATATTACAAAAAATTCCTAGATAATTTTATACCTAAACCCCAAGTGATTGGTCATACATGTATGAGCCATGATCAGAGATTTAACAAGGTCTACGCTGTTTGCGCTGGCAAGCTTAATAAAAATTGGTTACATGAGCTGGGCTGGCCCGGTTAGCCAGGCTTGTTTCAGTTTGGCAAGATCTCAGCATTTCTGCAACAAAAATCAACTTTGCAATTACATAACAACCGGGCCAGCTTGGTTAGCCAACAAACAAACCAGCCTCCGCTGTTGATTTGAGGAAGAGGCCTAGAGGGACCACACCCCAACCCCAACATTTCAAGCAGGAGAAGGTCCATTTGTTGCCCACAGAGTGTGACTTCACCCATATATACACTGGGTGGGGAGACATACTGTCAGGGTAACCTTAGCATATTTCCCAAAAACACAGCAATCCTCTCCGGAGTCCAGTACATAGTTCTGTAGGAGGCGGTTGAAGAGTTTCATGGTTCAATGGATTTGACCTTGAAAAGTGCACAAATTGAGAACTTTTGAATTTGAATGGATTCAAGGATTTCAAAAATGCAGTGGATTGTGGATTAGCTGATAATTTTGTCTCAGATTCCAGACTCTTCATACCATGAAGTTTGGATCGTGGATACCAAAAATTGTTGCAAAAACAAGCAACAAACGAAACATCTTGAAATGTTACCATATTAAAAAACCACATGGATCCACTAACTGTAGCAGCAGTGAATCTATTGATCCCAGAGAACGTTTTGGAAAGTGGACCCGAATTTTAACAAAACAATGACGTATTGATGGATTTGGCCAAAAATTAGCATGGATCAGTGGATGATTATTGTTCTGTAGGTGGCAGTACGTGAAACTGTGCATCTGTGTTCGCTCACCTTGTATCTTGTTGGACGTGACTCTGAACAACGACACATAAAGTTACATCCATCCTGCAAAACAATAAAAACATAGTGGTAAGACCCTGATAAGTAATTATTTTCTTTAACGGGGTGGAAGTGATGGCAGCAAACAAAGCAAATTCATTTTAAAGGCATTTTGCTCACATCAATTGTTCATGGCTTATGTTAATTGACAAGGTGCATAACAAAAACACTCTAGTTTTTTTCAGTTGAGAACAATTTTACATGCAAGAACATAATTATTTAATGCAGCGCACAGTTTTACATGGTGTACAGGCAATAAATTTTGCAATGTCAAATAATAATTATTCTGCTTCCCAATTTTTTTAAAAAATGAATTTTGTGAATGATGCGATACAATTATTGCACCTCTCACTGAAAAAATACCGTAATGTGATAAGTAACTGTAGGTACAATATGTACATGTAGTTCAATAATTATGTTACTAACAATGAATTAAAGAAGACTTACAGCTTGCAGACTACCAAAGTTTTTCCACCAGCTATAGTTAGGGATTTGCTCCAATCCTTGGGCCCCAACTACAAATCTTTGGTACAAGAAGCCAAGGATTAAATAAACTGAGCCCACGACAATCAATCTTCAACAAAAGTACAACAATGTGCTTGTCAGTTTAGGAAGAGACTAGTGAATAAGCTCCTCGCAAAACTTTGACTTTAATATTTTACATTGTCTTATTGAAAAATAATGCGGCTAAATAACATTTAAATAGGCAAAGTTAACCTCATGACAATTTTAGGTCAGCGGACATTTTTTCGCAGGTGGCGTGGTGTGACTATGTTTTAACCTTTGGCACCTCGCAACCTCGGTGCTTTTGCTTGCTTGCACAAATTCACTTAGACATTTCGCTGCACTTAGCCTGCTTGCGGTGTATTCCGAAGCAGTTTATGCCCACTCCACCCTCTCTTAAGTGCGGATGGGTTAGGTTGGCAAATATTCCCGAGTCAGTCAGTGTGATGGTGCCTGGTGGTGACTGCTCGTAGGGTTGCCATGGATAGCTCCTTTTCTGAGCTAGCTGTTGCCCGGCTCCACCAAGGCACCAGCTCCCAAGCTCATCTATTGGCGATGAGTTTAATTGGGGATTAAAAGGGGTGCCATTTCTTTTTTTAGTAAACAGCAGCACTAAGAATATGACTACTGGTAAGTACTTTGCTCATACACTAAATGTACCCTGAAAATCAACATGAAGATATCAAGTAATTAGCTGAAGGAAGGGGGACCAATATTAAATCAGTCGGCGGGGGTAATTTTCAGAATCCTGAACGCTGAATGCAGAATGCCAAATGTTGGTCAGCGGCATATATTGTGAAATTAATAAATAATGTTACGTCCTGTAATCGACCACGAATTTGTTAATTTCACAATATACCGCTGACCAACATTCGGCGATTGCCATTCTGCAAATTACCCGAATGAAATGAAACCGAGTTCTACCGCCAAATCTGCCAATGGACAATTTCCCCTACCAGTTGAAACCCTTAGCCTACAATTGAAGTCTCCGTAAAACCAAAAATCATTGCAAGGCCAGCCTTCCATTCACTTGTTCTTGGGATTTTCGCTGAACGCTGTGGCTTAGTCAGTAGTCCCTCTTTTTTCGTGCCTCGCCACGTGGGCGCGTCTCCCAGGTTTGGCACGTCATCTACTGCATAACTTGCACTCTTTGCAAAAAGTTATACATTGGCGAAACAGGGAGACGACTAGGCAACCGATTCCGCGAACACATTCAGGATGTAGAGAAAGACGACAAAAATGCATTGAAACTGGTCGCGAGACACTTCAATCTCCCAAATCATTCTAAGCAACATATGGCAGTCTGCGGCCCTTCCCTTCACCAAAGGAAGCACGGAAAGTCGCAAAACTCTAGAACAAAAATTTATTTTTCAATTGGCACTCTTAATCCTCACGGTATCAACGAACGCTTCTAATTCAACTAATTTATTCCTTTGTTTTCACGTTACCAGGCACCAACCAATAGCGAAGCTCCATCTTTCTGTATATAAACAACACACGACTCACAACTCCTTGATTCGCTCCAACGAAGGGCCAACGTTCGAAACGTCAGCTCTCGAATCTCTTTACAGTGGCCAATTCACATTATCAACCCAGTTGATAAAACCAAATTATATTGTTATACTTCCCACCGACGCAGCAGCACCACAGTTTCTTTAGAAACTTACCCCCTCTAAGAAAAAAAGGGACTGCTCGTAGTCTAAACTTGAAAAAGTCAGCCTGACTTTTTGACATCTAGACCTAAAGACTCTGATGGTGTCAAAAGGACACTAGCTATGGTATATTGCATTTCCTGAGTTCTGACTGGTTTAGAGGCAATGGTGTATGAGCTTATATACCATTGACCTATAAACATGGTGGGTGCATGCGTTTAAAATAAAACAATTATTCCACTCGCACTTGTTGGATATGAGATGGTTATAGCCACCTTGTTGGCTATCTACCATCTCATATCCAACACGCGCTCGTAATAATTGTTAATTATAGCTTTACGTACTCCTTGTCATTATAACTAAGTTAAATTATCGTTTAACTCTATTTAACCATTGTCTTCAGGCTTTTCTGTTTTTAAAGTGATACTCATGTCAGCACTCCTTTAAAAACCATGAAAAGGGGTCCTCAATAAGAAAATATGTGTCTACATGCATGCATGCAATCTCAATAAATCAATAAGAGATAATTACAAAAAAACACTAAAGCCTTGTTGACAGGCTTTATACTTACATAATCATCATTATAGAGCCTGGACTTAAATGCTTTGGCTGCACTGTGCATGCAGCATCATGATTAAGTTCAAACAGATAGTAGCACTCAAGTGGGTTATCAGTTGAGGATTTATTCCTGAGTTCCTCGATAACTTTAATTGAGCCCTGAAAAAAATACCACAGGGATCAGTGATGATATGTGCAGCAGATGCACCATACAATGTAGATGGGCATAACAAGATACAGGCCATCTGATAGGGTGCAGAAAAAAGTGACAAATTATGCGAAAATTTTCGCCTGGAGGTTAAAAATCGATCTCCAATCACTCGTGAATGAACTGGCGTGTTTTTGAGGATGTTTGGTTGATGAAATGCTTCAAAATAATCAATCTCTTCAGATTTTAAGTTCGTGAGGATGGTTGGCGGTGGCTTCATCGTTATTATTTAGCAAATTTTTCAGTTTTATGTGGAAAAAACCTTGGATTATGCGTAGGATGCGGACATGAGCGAATTATGCAGATCTGCACCACCGCATCCTATCAGATGCATATGCCCTGAAGATATCACCTGAAATGGTCACCAACAGATCTGGAAGTCCAATAATTATAATAGCCACAAACTGAAATTTCACTGTATATATCTGTTGTGGTTTAATTTTACAGCTGTATCTTTGGTTTAAAATTGTTTAACCAGTTTGATTTTCATTTCTCGTTGTCTTATTTTGATTCACATAATCTGAAACAAAGGGAAATCAAATCAAATTGGTTAAAAATGTTAAACCAAGGATAAATTAAAACCCAACACATCCATAATGATGATTTAACATGAAAACATAAATTAATTACAATAATTGTAATTAATTAATGTATTATTAACTACTAAATTTTGATTACATGTGCCATTTAAGGTCACCTTGTATTCACACTTTTAATAAGTTGTGGCGCCATTTTGAAAATTAAATTTATGACGTCATACATACATACATACTTTATTTGGTATAGTAGGTTAAATTAAGGGCAGCCAGAGGCTGATGTGGACCTAATGTCAAACTACGTTACAAATTGTGAAAAAAATTAGCAAAAACATATACAATAAATATACTGTTTGTGGAAATATATGTGGAAATAACACCAAATTTTGTTGCCACTTTTGCATAATCATTTTCCATATTTAGAATTTTACGCAGTATGACATTGGGGTGAAGTGGTGTTGTTTTATTAACTTTATCAATTTTTATGGATTCATAGTCCTCAACTTTGAAACTTCTTGGTTTGTTTCTGCTAAGTTTCATTGTTTTATTGTATTCATTTTGTTTATCCATTACTGATTGAGTTATTGCTTTTCTTTTCCTTGATTCGACTACTTCCTTGTTTGCTAATTCACTCCTGTTCAGCTCTTGGGGCTTTGTTCTGCATCATACTGTTTTCATTTGGTGTGTTATGTTATGTTCCATTTCCTGTTGTTCAAGTCCTGTAGTTTCATTTTTCATTACACTGTCTGCTTGTGGTTGTTGGCCACTTGCTTTATCTTTGTTTGGCTCTTTGCCAAAAACTACATAGTAAGGTGTTTTCTGTATTGCTCTATGCAGTGATAAATTTTTTTGTAGGCTGCCTCATGCACTACTTGACACCAGTTACTTTGTTGAATCCCTTTTTCTTTTACAATGTTTGAAATGTTTACTTTGATAGTACTGTTGTTAAGCTCCACTTGACCTTGAGTAGAAGGATTTCTTGGTGCACCATGTACAAATTTTATCTTGTGTCTTTTACACAGATTCTCCATGCCCTTGTTTCTAAATTCACCTCCATTGTCTGAATGCAGCGTTTTGGGGAATCCAAACATGAAAAACAGTTTCTCTAATTCGTAAGCCACTTGTTCACTTTGCTTTCCTGTAAGGGGTATCATCCAAGAATATTTGGTTAAGTGGTCAGATACATGAAGAAGCCATGTGTGTGTTTTCTCTTTACACTGACACGACAAATTTCTGAAATCTATTAAGTCGATTTGCACATGGTTCATGAAGCCATCTGTTTGAATTGGATGAGTAATGGCTTTCTTTTGGTAGTCTGTTAGACTTTTCTGTTGAAGGTGTAGGGTGTACATCGATATAAACAAGTTAACCACCTTCTGTGTTATTCCTGAATACTGCTTTTTAACATAGTCCTCTGTCTTGTCTCTTCCTCGGTGAGCTATTGCTGAATGGCAATTTGCCAGTACTGTGAATATCTCTTTCTTCGGTACCACACACCTGTTTTGTTCGTCTAGTATTTTCCCATCTTCAGCAGTCACTTTCCATTGTTTTTCAATTATTCAACGCTTGTCTTTTCGGTCGATAGTGATGGAGTTCTTTGTTTTGCGCCTTTGCTTTCAGCCATTGATATGCTTTTTGGTAGAACAAGTCATCTATGTAGATGTCAAGTGGGCTAGACTTGTTCGTAGAATTAGATTTTCCAGTCTTCGATAAAACTCTTCTTACATTGTTGTGATCACATGTGTATTAAGCTGGCATGCAGAGCGCGTGTCACACAAAGACTGGGACCACGCAATTTAGAGCCGAGAGGAGTCTGGTAGCAAATAAGTAATATGGGCGAGAAATATCAGTGAATTGCCAACATTCTCCTGTGTGGCTGTGTGGTAAGGCATGTGGACTTCAAATCTGAAGATGGGTGAGTTCAAGTCTCGGTAAGTTACACAATCGTATTTCTTATTCTGGCGATTCCGTGCAATGTTGCTCAGTGGGGGAGAAATGGAGAGAATAGTATGTAATCTGAAAGGTGTGAGAAGAATAGGTGAGGGTTAAATAAGGAAAAGAGGTGGTGACAGAAAGAGGTCTAGAGACTATGGAAGTAGTTTTATTATGTATTTTCCTTTTTATTCATTTGCTCCTCCAAAAAAAATGTGCACACAATTAAACCTATGCTGATAACTGATTTGAACTAGGTGGAGGACAAATTTAGCCAAAGTAGTTAAGGATCACAATTTTAACCTAGTTTGCCTACTGGGTTTCCTATGAACACATTTTACCTGCAGTACCTACCCTTTGCTCACCAGGATCACAAGTTATTAACACGACAGCCATTCTTTGTACACCATAGCAGTGATGATTGTACTTATCTCCATGAAAATATTTTATCATTAGCCAGTCAGCTAGAAAATTAAAATCCACTATTAATTTCCATGAATTAGAGTGCTGTACAATATTATAATTTATTTACTTGATCATATCTGTATGGGACACTGACATCAACATGAAAAAAGTACAGTAAAAACCCACGAGTAAGAACCTGCATTTTTCCAGTCTAGCCCAAACAGGTTCTTAGAGTACATACAGTGAATGATAATTAACAAAATTTTAGGCTATGTAGGTTCTTAACAGATTCTTATTTTCTTAACCATTAATAATTCATCAAGTTAAAAAAAAGAAAATCATAACCTTGAAGAAGGTTTGGATACCCAATCTTAATTAGCATAGATTTTGACGATTTTATTTCTCCGTTTACTCCTTAGTTTTTGTTTCGATAATTTGAGAAGATATATCAAACACTCGAGACAGTGTTTCATCGGATATCCAAACACCTCAAAGTTTTTTAAAAATACCATGCTGCACGTCTTCTCGGTGTTTGGATATCCCGATGAAACACTGTCTCTCGTGTTTGATATATTACTTCTAAAGAAATAAAAAATACTAACATAATGATTGTTGCTGATAGAGTTTTTGGTGGTATTCAGCCTTTGCCTTAAATGAAATTTGTGATAATTTTATATTTATGTGACATTGGCATTTGCAATTGCAACTGGAGTGTGTAGTTCTATCTAAAGAGGATCCAGGATGTCAACATATTGCACATGCATCCATACAAAAGAATTTACTGTAAAATTTTGCAGCCATTTATGAAAATTATGGGTCTATTAAACTGCTGACTGCCTCCTGTGATGGTGAATTTCTAGTTCCTCGTTGTAACTAGCACTCTTATTTATGAAATAAAAAAGGCGTCTTAATTATAATTCAAACATAATATATTAATTTACTATTTATCACCTTTTTCCTCTTTCGTCAAATAATGTGTGCAAAATCGAGTAATTCGGGTAATTCGTGTTTTACGAAAATTGAGTAATTCGTGTTTTAGTAATTTGTGTTGTATGTCCTTAACACTGCCTGCCTAGATTAGCTCGCTATTTGCAGGCGGTGCTTACTGATTGTAAAAAGATTTTTCTTGCAAACTAAATAAACTTACATTGGGCTGTAACCGTTGTCAATTACTATTTGTAATACCGTTAATTTATTAGGTCTCTGTAGTCTCTCTTTATAATTTATTTTAATTACTATTTGTAATACCGCTACTTTATTAGTGGTTTCTAGTCATTGTTGTTAATTTTAGTCTCTTTAGTTCTCTTGTTGTTTTCAGTTGTTTTTTAGTTGTGCCTAGTTGTACATGTGTATTAATAATTTGTGTAAACATGACCCGCCTAGACTAGCGCTGCTACCTGCCGGCATGGTTTAATTGTAATTTTAATTTAAAAGAAAAAATAAAACGTATGTTGTTGTATATATTTAGTGCTAATTATTGTACAAGCCTTAGGACAACACTGTCACTTACTTCCACCAGTTACATGAGAATCTCTATACTGCCCTATTACAGTCCATTTGCCATCAGGCCAGTCAAGCCCATGTTGTTGAACTGCTCTAGTGTCTTGCTTCTTTTGCGGGCAGATTGAAATTTCATATCTGTATTCCTCATCCTGTGTGACATACATACTGAAAAGGGCAAATGTTTAGTTTCCAGTAAGTAAAATGCATTTTTAGCAAAGCTTGGCAGCAATTAAAGATACCACATTGATTCAATTTTGTGTCCTCTTTCCAGTACAGTGCAAGTGCCCACTGTCTAAATAAGAACCCCCTTTAGAAATTGTGCTTTCCTGGCTAATAAGTGTCCCCTTCTATACAGGTAGACCACATGGGCTATTTTGCTATATAATATTGAAATTCAGTTTGACAGCAAGGCCTGGAGGACACAAACAAAATAAATGAATACTTTTTACTTTCATTGTTTGCCATCAAGCTGGTTTTTAGTTCAGTGATAGTTGTCTAATTAAGACGGATTCTGCTAAAAGTTCGAGCAATAAGTGCAAAAATTATTTACCAAATATCTACTCACAACATGGTAACTTTTTGAATACTATTTAAAACATCTCACTGTAATTCATTTCTCTAGGTGACCACGCGATTAAATCCCCACGCATTCTTGAGAAATTTAATGTCAAACCTCGTAAGAATGCTCAAGCGTGTGTTATTGTGTTTTCAACTAACGCAAAAGGTCCCTTTTAATTGAAATGTGGATAACTTCAAATTCAATTTTCTCTCGCGGGGTCAGCTTGAGAGCTTAAGTCTTGACAAGATCTTCTTATCTTTAGTTAAATATTACCATGCTATGAGATTTTTTGGTAACTTTATTTTTGCCATTATTGCTCGAATGTTCTGTGGAAATCATCTTAAGTCCTTCTTTTATGCATGCACCCTACTGCCAAAACCCCTTATTATGTTTGAATCAAATTAGCATAATCAAAGTACATTGATCCACTGATTGATCATCCATCTGTTCTGGTTCACCTTTCTAGTTCTGAACTGCAGATAGTTATCATTTCAGTATTACAAAACAACTGCTCTTTCTAAGTGTCTCCAATGTTATTTTCATGCAAAAGCACAATTCCAGTAAACTGATCTGAAGATCTCTATTTCCTTTCACACATTCAGATGCAGTTTGTATACAAAAAACTTTAATAACCCATCCCTAATTAATACCCTACCTGAGTTCGAAGACCACAGGGAAACACAGTTTTAGATATTCTGATACAAATTATCAGGGTCTGAAATTAGCTTGTTGGACTTGGCACCAGCCAGCGACTTAATAAAAAGTTTTGGTCACCAGCTATTTGTGGTTGCCAAAAATTTACCCTCCTTCTGGCAGCGGAACTCGCCACAATATTGTACATCAATACACAAATCCCTTTCAATTCTATTTCAGAATTAGTGGCAAGATAAAAAGTTAGTTGTTGGTAAGGGGATCTAAATTTTTATGTCAGTGTAATGACACCTTGGCCAAAAATCAAAGTTAATGTAAATTTGACTGTAATTTTAGATATTTATATACCATGCATATCACAGTAAGTACAATGTACAGTAGTCCAAGAAAAAGTAAATCACCCACCGGCGACCAGCTGTAATGTTCTAGTTGCCAGTGTAATTTTTTAGTTGCACTGGCAACAAGGAAAGTGTAATTTCAGACCCTGGATACAATATCGAGTTAACAAAGGAAATCGATACAATCTATGATTGTTTAAGTCACCAACTTATTACAATACAATAAGCTACCTTACAGTAGTTTGTATGCATTACTAAGCCAGCAGGAAAAAGAATGTTTCCCTTTGGACTCAATCATTGCATGACATTTTGAAACGGAAGGAGACTGTTTTACACAGGTAATAAAACAACAGTCGTCACACAAAAGTTGAGAATGGCCGTTTTTATAATGGGGGCACATTGTGCATCTGGATAGAAAATGCAACTGGATGGATAATGCATATAATAATTAATAATAATAATTAAAGATTTGTAATGCACCCTTTCCATGCAAATATGATCAAAAGCATATGTTGTGGTTTAAATTTATCCCTGGTTTAAAAGTTTTTAAACCAGTTTGATATTGATTTCCCTTTGTTTCAGATTATGCTAATCAACATGAGACAAAGGGAAATAAATATCAAACTGGTTTAAAAACTTTTAAACCAAGGATAAATTTAAACCACAACACATACTTTCAAATAAAGACGAGCACAAAACACAAGTCATTATCCACTGCATCTCGAACGATGCAATATGCTGAATAGGCTTCATATACATGGACGAGGTTTATGTCCACTAGAGAACGCACTATCCGTCCAGTCGCATTATCCGTCCACACTTATAATCTTACGACTGCCAATTCTTGCAAAATTTGATAAACACCTTCAGAAGATAGCATAGAATTTAGTGCCAACTTTAAAAACTTACAATCCACGTCACAATTAAAACGTGAAATCTTATTAATATGCGGTACAAGTTACAACAATTATTACAACTCAAGATTAGAGTTCGATTGATTGCACCTGTGAGACTTTCAAGTTGTAAGACGTTGGGCAAAGTTACTGTTGCAAAGAAACTATCTGTTCAAAAATGAACAAGCCGTCTTACATGGATTCTTAAGTACTGCAAAATATATATTAAACGTAGGAAAGCATGGGTTTTCACTTACTCTTGGCTTTCGAACTTCTTAACTCTGTCATTCACGTCGCTCGGGTCACTACCTTGATGTTGAGGGCAACTCGTTGATGACGGTGTTGTTGCTCCTTCAGAAAACAGTGGTAAACGCGTGCAAAGACTCGAGAATAGTAAGCACGCTTTGAAAACAGTCAAGAATATATTCATCGTTTTACAAAGACGGCAAAAGACGAAAGCTGAACCTCCAAATCAAATGATCTTCATTACCTCATGCCAGGTTACTAAGCTTGGGACAAATTTTGAGCCTCTAGTGGCTATGGGTAAGTCATGTGTTTGTCACGGGATAATATCGACTGGAACCGGAATTGGGGACAGGGAGTTTCAGGATAGGTTTATTTTATTAACCGCGGTACTTGCTCTGTAAAAGACCAGAATCATGTTATTTTGTGGTTCCGTGTTATCAGGCTTGCTTCAAATTTTATTTTGCTTTGTTTCAAACAGTCTCATTATCATACTTTATCATACCCACGTTGCACAAATTATGCACAAATTTTGAGTCATGCATAAAATTGAACTAAAACGCTCGTGATACTAAATAAAAATCTGCACTCTCCGGCTAACAAACTGATGACCGCGACAAGGAGAAGGGACTGAAACAGAAATAAAATAACGGATGAAAACAAAGAGGCCCACTATTTTGATTTGTAAAACAAACCTCTACCGGGGCTGAAAGAAAATGAATATTCTAGGGAATAGGGTGGGACGTGTGGCGAGTAATTCAAGGGCTTCTAACCTGTGAGATTTGAAGAATTTTTTCACAAGGCCGAGTTATTATCGTCATTCATTTTTCTTATACCAACTGACTATCACGAAAAACCCGCCAATTTCAGTTTCACGCGTAAATTTCGCCCCCTCTAGCTACCAAGCAGTTTTTGAATGGTTAGCTTTTTCTATATGATCAAAAACAAACAAAAAAGCGCAATTTATTCTTCTTACATTAAATTTCTAGTCAGGAACCCTGAGTAATAATACTCACTCACACCAAAGCTAAAACGCGTTTAAAGGCTGTTTAAATTGAATAATTCCAAGCCGGGTAACCTCGCTAGAACCTGTGTAAGCCCGTTGTAAGCACGACCTCAATTATTTATTAGGGCTCGAGACCTTCTTGTGACGCGTTATCTGTTGTTTTAGAACCATGTCTCGTTCCTAGAGCTAGTGGGCGACCCTCATTAAGACCCCCCGGCCTTGGTCTAATTTGATATTTTTGTTTTTCATTTTCAAATCAATCCAGTGGCCTGAGCTGATTTATAAGTAGAATTGAAATATATTTTAAATAAATTGAATTATGCAAATTCATATTACAAGTAAGATAGAAATATGAATCGACGTGGATATTTTGCAATTGAATATATTATTGATTATTTTCTGCACGTAGCACATTTGATTAGAATTTTAAATTAATGACTCGATTTTATTCATACACATGCTAATCTGTAGCACACTTTCATTTTCAAATCATTTTGGCAACCGTCTTTCACTCTGTCACTGATTCTTCTGAAAAACGTCAAATCCACGTTGCGTAACCAGCGTTAACCGATCTTCTGCCAACTTCAGGTGAACGAATCCGCACACAATGATGTTTGTTTGGACTTTGCACAAGAACTCCGTTTTTACGATGAACAAGCCAGCTCTTGAAAGATATTCTCTTTGTCGTGAAGCTGAAACTCAAGTTGCTTGGCAGATTTAAGGGGGATGTTCTCTAAAGGCGCAATTTGAGCATAGGGTTCTAAGAATTAACAACATTTCAGCAACTGTTCTGTACCAATTCTAAGTGGTAGACGACAAGCGTTCGTGAAGAATATACATTTGTCTTTTTTCAGAACATTCTGGGTACTATGCAGTTACCAAGATGAAGTATGCCAGTGGGCGCAACTATTAGAGAGGAATTGCAAAGGAAAGAGATAACCTTTCAAACGGTTTGCCCAAATCGTTAAAGCCTGGTTCACACCTGTAGAATAAGTGAAATAAGCACAAGCATAAGCGCAAGAAAAAAGAAAAATGTTTTTTTTCTTGTGTTTATGCTTGTGCTCATTTCAGTTGTGTTATGCTTATTTCACAAATGTGAACCAGGCTTAAAATCGGGGTTAGAAAAGCGTTGAAACGCTTTGCATGATCCGTTTTAAACGGATAGGATCCGTTTTCGTTTTTTAACTCACAAATCCGTTACTTTTTCTTTAGATTTTTTCCGGTCGACTCATTGAGACTGGTTACCATCGTCAGGGCGCAGATGAAGTGTAAAAGTAGGTGACTAGGGAGTGGCCAATAATGCTTCAATAAAAGAAATTAAAGTGCCCTTTGGGATATCTCATGTAGCCGTGAAGTCGTAAATAAAGATATACCAGTTTCTCTTTATGAAAAGAAATCAATCTATGTATGTACATTTGTTTAGTGTTAGCTGGAACAAATGCTTTACAATGATATTTTCTCATGGTAACTCCTATTCCTCGTCGGTTAAATTCCCGCCGTTGAGTGAAACTTAGAGCGCTTTCCATTTCTCGAATAGTACAATTTTTCAATACTGAACCGCAATGGTACTGGACGAGTGTGTACCATTTGGAACTGGCTGCCTAGTGGAAAGGGCCACTCCATTTCATTTTGTCACGGACAGTCGTGCGTTTCATTCAGCAGCATGGTGGAAATGCAAAATGATTATATTCCGAGAAAAATTGTAAGAATTTACAATTGAAAAAAGGTCTCGCAAAATGTCGTCGACTCTTAAGTGGTGTGATTTCAGAGTCCTTAAAGGTCACCACTCATCTACATCCTCAGATTTGGTCCGTTAAACTAAACTGAGAAGAGAAAACGTGTCTGCATGCACGCTGCGGAGCTATATATAAGAGATGTAGCTAGCATAGTGGTTAGTGAAAAATAAAGGGGTTTAAATGTCAGTAACGCTGTCTTGTAAAGCGCGAGATGTTCATGTATCATTCTTTCGGTCACAGTTAGTTTTCCTGGGGACGTGCAGTTTTCAGGGGGAATGGATTTCAAGCCGTAAACCAGCCAAGGAAATATAGATGAAATTTAAAATACCGTCATACATGCCCCTGGAAATACTCAACAATCAATAAGACACAAGTCCTTCCCTTCAATACCCTTTTCCCGCTACCCGAAAAATCAACCTTGTTTAAGTTACGGATAAAGATTTAACAAAAAATGAGTTCAAGTAAAACGGTTGCCTGCGTAGCTGGGCTTAGCGAGCGAGCGTGGGCGGGTTTCAGAGTAATTTCCGAATGGCCGGGTATCCTAAAGTTTATCCCTTGTCTAGGGCTTTGGTTCGGATCACCGCCTCCGGTTTTCAACCAACAATTCATTGGCGGATATAGAGGGGAGGGAGGGGCACGGGGAGCCCGATTCCACTTCTTTATGGGCGAAAATTTTAAGGCCTCAAGGGCCGAAAACTTTTAGGATCCTCACCTTAATTACTGAAGGCCCGAATGGCCAGAAAATGTTTCGGTCCCCCACCCTAATTAGAAAGAAATCTGGATCCCCAACTGCACTGCCATATTAATTCCAGTGACACGTCCCCACAGCCTTTTAGCTCTAAAAAACATAAAATTTATTCTCTCATGGCGAAACTCGCGTGAGGCGAGACAAACCATGCTGCACATAACAGCGTGAAATTGAGAGAGATTTTTGCTTCATTGTGTCCCACAGAGGACGAAGAAGAATTACTTAAGCATGTTGAAGATCCACTATAACATGAAAAATCCCCAAATTTCTGCTGGCTAACCTGTTGGCTATTTTACAAGTTTAATTTGCATGTGTTCAGTTTACTTCTTTTCTTTTCTTAAATGTCCTAATATTGGGTTTGAATGTCACATCTCCATTTTCAGTTCAAGATGGTACTGTTTACAGATTCTCATGATAACTCCGCCTTTAAACTTTGTGTTTACTCACCAGTGGCATGGCACGTCTTCATGCTTATTTTTCAAGTCTTAGTTAACATGTCCTAGCCGCTAGCTATATATACTGATATAGTGAACAGAAATTCATTTCTACCTACCCATTCTCCTTCTCTTTTTGCCCAGCGGTCGCTGGACCGAGCGAAGAAGGAATCTGGGGACGAAATTGATCAGTAAGCTTTCAGTAAGCCAGTGAGCCAGTCCTTCCGCGCACGCGCAAAAGTTTGACGCAGCAGGTGATACGGTTTGATGCGGTTTAATTAAATCGAAGAGACGACACGAAGGTTAATATTGCTTTTTGGTTTTTTCATACCATGTCATAAGCAAACAAAACCTCGAATTGACAGGAGACACTCCCATCAATTACTTGATAAATTGTCAATTTCTTGACAGGCGAAACTCTCGCCACTAAACAGGAACTATATATGTTAGTACGCGCGCGGTGAAAAGTGAAAGGCGCCAAGTTTTAATCGAGCCAGGCTGTGGTGTGCTAGAAGCTGAACTTAAAATCTGTACAAATTAAGTACCAGTTTTTCTGTGGCAATTCCTTTGCTTATCAGTGATGAAGCTATATGTTGTATATTCCCTTCTCGTCACTGTATTCCTACCCGGCTCTTCTTCCCGGCGCTCGAATCAACGAACTGGAATTATCACTGAGGGCGACGTCGTAATTGGTGGACTAATTCCAGTTCATTTCTCGCCTAATTTTGCGCCCCATCCTGGGAATTCATCATGTCGCGGCGACTTTCACTTACGCGGATATAAGGGGGTCGAGGCCATGTTATATGCTGTGGAACTAATAAACAACGATTCCACATTGCTTCCTGATGTGACGCTAGGGGTTGATATTAAAGATACATGTGGTAGTGTGGACTACGCCATTATGGAAAGTTTGAGTTTTGACTTTATAAGGAGCGCGTATGTGGCTGTGGATGCACTACAGTGTGGTGAAAGTAAACAAACCTCCGCCAAAGACAAAAATGTTTTCCGTGAAAGTAAAATGAACGACGGACCCACTTTGAGCTCGCGGAGAGAAGGTGGCAATGTGACAGGTGAGTATGTTTTGTTGATATTAGTCAGTTAAAGTCGCTTGAGTTAAGTCAATTTTGCTCATCTTGTTCGTACATTTCGATTAGTATCTGTTAGTCTAGTTATTCTGAGCGAAATATTGCGTATCATATTCACGTAAACATTTTGGTCATACATGGTGTGAGTTAATATCGTTTGATTCACGATTTCCATCTCACAGCTTAGTACCCAATGCACTGTTGTTTTACTTAAGCGTGGAAAACGGCAGTACTTACACCAAAAATTCCCACTATTTACTTTCTATTCATTTAAATGATAGGTTTTGTCGCTTTTACTTTTTTCGGTCACTATTAAATCCCTAAACTTGTTTTAACTACAACGCAGCTTTGGAACAGCTTTTAGGAAATGTCCCATTCGTGTCCGGCGGGTTGCCATTATTTTACGCCATCACATGTACATGTTTCTCGTGCAGGAAAAAAAACAATATTTCCAAAGTTGTGTACACAAACACGTTTTCTAGTTGGCTTAGTTCGCGAGCTAGAAATGTCGGGATATCATCTGCCAAATTCAGTTAATGTAAAACATTCGCGCCAAAAATCAGAATGAAATTGTTTCTAAAAGCGCCGACGGCAAAATTGCCGGTTTCCTTCGAATTCGTCAATAAATATAATATTTGTAGCCAGTTTATCTGAATGATTCGTTTTATTACTGCAATTAGCTAGAGAATGCGATTCATTATGAAGGTTTTTGCAATAAGCAGATAAAAACACCTTTCAAGGTTTCACTCAGACCGGTTTCCATAAAACGGACATATTATTGCATTGTAAGTCGATATTTTTCTAGCGGGGGATATATATCAAACTTGTTGCACTCGCGTAATAACGGAACAAGCAGACATGGCAAAACTTAAGTCAAAGCTTCATTATATTTGTTCCCCCAAGATAAAATTAATTCGAGTGAGCTTAAAACTTGCAATAATCTTATAAAGAACTAACTTCACCTATAATGTGAACGTTAACAGGTGATTATTGACAAAATGACATTGCTTTCAAACATTAACTGTCGTATTTCTTTGTCATTTCGTGGGTTGGTTTGTTATTGAATAAATTTAATTTAACCCTTCCCCGGAGAAAAAAATTATCTTCCGTCGCCAATATAATAACTCTATGATGATCTCAACTATTAAATATTATTTCTCTTGTTCCGTTGCGCATTTCCGCGCAATATATAAATTAAAACAATTGCGGTCGTTGGACACACAAAGTTAAACCTGTTTTGCTGCTGAAATAAGTGTGTTCACATGTCAACATTTCTTGAGCTGTTAGCATAAGCGTACGAGCCCCCCACCCCTCTCCCCAAGTTTCGAAAATTGTCGACATTTTTCGGAAAAAGCGCTCAGGATTCGGGCAACAGCAGTTGCAATTGTTGGGTGGTTGTATACCGATTTAACGCCAACACATTCGGAAATTCTGTAGTTGTTTTCGGGTAGGGAGGTTACAGCCCCCCACCCACCCCCAAGTACGAAGGTGCCCGGCGTATGCCTACGGCTGTTAGCTTTTGAATCGAACCAATAGTCTTATCGGAAAGAAAGGTTAGTTGTTTATGCATGAACAATAGTCGCTTGAATTTTACAGCATTATTCTTCAATTTGTATGTGAGCTTCGGATCTTTGCTATTTCTCACATAAGCTTTCTCTCTCGCTAACAACAGGCTGATCAAACACGATAGTGAATTCAAGGTGTCTTAAAACACTTAAGCAATTGCACATGCAATATGCAGAGATCTTATACTCTAAAAGGATTCGCAATTAAGATCTTCAGGCGGAATTTAGTTTTCGATCTGAATCTAGAGCCCGAGTGCAGTGTATTAAAAATTTCAACCAACATGTACAGCCTTCAATGTAAGCGTTAAAATAATTTGTCAAAAAGACATAATTATGTAAAACTTGTTGTTAAAATTCCATCAATTAGACGGTTGGCAGACAGATATAGTCGCTTTTTATTTTTTTTTCCATTAGCAGTGGTCATAAAAAGCAGCCAGGGTTTAAGTTTTAAAACGGAAAATAAATTTCAATCAATACAACTAACAACTTTGAAAATAAAATGCGACCTGGCAAATCCGGTCGGTGTTTATTAAAAAATAGATAAAAGAACTGTTGTAATCTTTGCTTTAGGTTTTAAATATATTCTTCTTAAAAACTTTCATCTTTTTAAAAAAAGGGGAGCAATTTCTTGTGCACGGAAACATAACATGATTGTTTGATCATCAACATATAAGCTAAAAAAGTGTAACGTAAATTAATCAAGAAGTTTATCTTATGGTTTGAATTGAGGTTACTGCTCAACTGTTTCGTCGTGTTAAAATAAGAAGATCTATTACTCAATACATAAAGATGCCTTATCTTCAAAACGCAATAAGAAACGGGCAATTAGTCCTTATCCAGAAGCTATTACACTTTGCCAAATCGACTGAGGCTAATAGCTCTGGTATTCTAATTCAAGGCAAAAGTGTCAGAAAACATTAATAACATTGATATTGTTATTCAAATATTCTTCGACTCAATAGTGTGTTTTTGAATCCACCCTACACGGTCAGCGATAGTCCTTAGGTACCTTAACAAAAGAAATACCCTTCCTTGCCATTCAATTCACGAACTGAGACTAACAAGAGTGTCCTTCGACCGACATCAGAAGTTAATAAGCGCACAGTCCAACGAGCGGCGAGTTCTAAGTCATTTGTCATCATCTGATATTTGTAAATGGTGCAAAGTTCTTTTCGACTCTTGCTAAAGATCACCTGCTCAAATTAATGGGAAGCGGAATTGAATGGGTCATGGGGGCGGGCGCCTAGTGAGCGTAATGGCCCGGAGATTGGGAACGCCAAGCGGGAAGTGGGAAGTCATCAGTTGGCGCGAACCGTATATAGTTCGCGATATCGCGTAATATTTTTCTATTTCAGAACACGGACAAAGAGACGGGAAGCACTCAATAAAAGAGCGGGAACCGGGAGTAAAAGATACGGGATGTTCCGACTTCCCAGCTCCCCGCAAACCACCCTCCCCCCCACCCCACTCGTCCTATGTATGGAACTCGAACTCAAACTCTCGCCAGTCTCTTCACGTCCACTTTCGCTCTTATTCCCGGTTGGCGGTTGATAGTTTCGTTATCTGATTATGTCATCTAAAATTGTTTCAGTATGTTAAATGTCACAGCTTCAATTTAGGGGCACTCGATGTACGCAAGCTATATCGCTCCTTTCAGCTGTAATAATATATCTTCTTTATCTCGTTATGCAGTTGTTTATCTTAAAATTCTCACCTAGGGACAAATCTGTTTTTTTTTCATTCAGATTGCTGTTCAAGTAAATCTCGTACAGCAGCCATCATTGGGGCGGCCTTCAGTGGCGTTACCATGGCAACAGCAAGCCTCACGGGCCTCTTCCACGTGCCTGTAATTAGTTACGCTTCGACAAGTCGTCTCCTTAGCGACAGGTCTAGGTTTCAGTACTTCTACCGCACAGTTCCCTCAGACAACCTGCAAGCTCGGGCAGTCACCGAGCTTCTTCATGTCTTGAAGTGGCACATGGTCATTGTTCTGGCCTCGGATAACGAATATGGAAGATCAGGAATAACAGCTTTGAAACAGACAATACTTAGTTACACAACACAGCAGATATGTATCGTCGTTGACGAGCTGTTCTCGCGGAAAGGGACAAAAGAGGATATGGCAAATATCTTCCAGAAGATAAAACAATTTTCACAAGCGAGGGTGATAATCCTGTATGCTGAATTCCCAGATGCAGTGTACTTTTTCAAAGAAGCTAAAATGGAGTCTTTACAGAATTACATGTTTATTGCGTCCGACAGTTGGATTGGATCAACAGAAGCCATACAGGGCGCCGAAGATGTTTTTCAGTCAATCATTGGATTGAGACCGCCGATTATTTCAATGCCGACGTTTGATTCCTACTTCATGGAAAGCCTCCTGCAAAACAAGAGCAAAAATCCATGGACACCTGAATGCAAAAGAAGTTTAATCTGCGGTAATAGAAGTATTGAACAGTGCTATTCAGGGGTGCACCATGATGGTTATGTCCCGTATGTCATGGATGCGATATTTTCAGTGGCGCACGCGCTTCATGCGATGCTTAACTGTAGCACAAGCGCATGCTCAAAGAAATGGATCGACGTTGACATCCGGGATCTTTCAAATTTCATTGAAAATGTGTCTTTCCCCGGGTACTCGCAATCGCGTATTTTCTTTAACAAAGAGGGCAGCACAAGAGGGCAATATGATATTTATCATCTGCGCAAAGGAAGCTTGAAATATACAAAAGTGGGTTCGTGGAGCAGATCCTCTCTGGATTTCAAATTAGCAGGGATTTCAAAGTTTCCAGTCTCGATTTGCAGTAATGATTGCAAGAAAGGTAAATTGTTTTCTCATAAAATAACTGAGTTACCTTGAACCTTTACATGCTTGTCATTTTTTGAATGACATTGAGAAGTGAGAAGCATAGCGCTGAACGAAAATTGTACTCTATTGGATTCTGTGAATTTTCCCCAAAAATTGATTTATTAATTTAATCTGTACGAAAACTAAAAATTCTTAGCAAAAGACTTCATTGATAACTGAGAAGCATCCAGTCTCCTTTTGAGTTACCTAAACGCCTTACCAGTGGAATGTTCATTGTTTCATGTGAAAATACTGGACTCTCATTTTGCTTTTTAGGAGAGTACAAGATTCCGAAATCACAGTTTCCAGAATGCTGTTGGGATTGTACAAGATGCGGTGGGAATTCCTTCACCAACACGTCCCACGCGACCAAATGTTCCGACTGCCCAAAACGGACATGGCCCACCGCTGACCACTCAGGGTGCAGTCCCATAGAAGCTCATTACCTCCGGTGGAGCGAGAGCTGGGCTGTCGTGATTGTGTTCTTGTCATCGTTTGGCTTTGCTCTCGTGGTCTTCACAGGAGTAGTTTTCATTAAATTTCGAGGAACAGCGGTTGTACGAGCCGCCAGCAGACAACTCTGTTATTTCCTCCTTCTGGGAATTGCAATGTTTTACGCCACGCCTCTACCATACATTACCAGGCCTTCTACTTTCTCGTGTAAACTGCTCCCGTTCATGTTTGGACTGTGCTTTGTGCTTGTCGTTGGTAAGTTGTGACGTCATTGTCGTGGTGTTACTCTTTGACAAAAAAATCTATCAACGTTAATAGCGAGTAAAGGTGGATTTCCACTTTCGCGTATTTTTTACGTGCGTTTACGTGCGTTACGAGACAATGTATGAACGACTTGCGTAAACGTGTACGCAAGTTTTCCATACATCGTCTCTAATTTTTTTTTACGCACGTAAAACATTACGCGACAGTGGAAATCCACCTTAACAACAAAATTAGTGGAATTCTAAAATGAAGAACTGTGCAAATCCAATGAAAGATAGAGTTAAATAAAAAATACTTCTTATGCTGGTTATTAAATCATTTTTTGCGCGCACTTCATTCATATCACTTTTTCGTTACAGCAATGGCGATGGCCGCTTTTGTCCTGATAAAATCAAATGAGAATATAACTAGCCATTAAAACGTTAATTTTACCTCCGTACGCCAATTTGTGATTTATTTTTTGGCATTAGTAACGAAAATTTGAGATTCGTAAAATCGTCTATAGAAGAAATGTAAGTATAATGAGAAGCTTTTCATACTCTTCTGTTACCGAAAATCTCCAATAACTCTTGAAAATACTAGAATAATACCGGCGCAGTTGGAGCAGTTTATAATTATCAGGAAAGAAATCGTGAAGGAAAATACATCCGTTTTCTGCAAAGTGTACGTAGTGGTACAGGGGAGCGCTGCTTGACCCATGTTTGGGCATAGGGGTGCCGCTGGAGGTTGGAAACCGCCTGACCCTGTTTAGGACAAAAGAAGAAACATCAAACACCTACACTGTTTAGGACAAGGAAAACGTTTTTTATACTATAACACTAATATTTGGCTCTAAAAATAATGTCATGTTGACTGATGATCGTAGTGGTCCGTTTCTCACACATTAAAATTTGAATTTTTTCAGGTACTATCCTTATCAGAACAAATCGAGTATCTAGGATTTTCAACGAAAAGCTTCTCCAAACAGGGGCCATTAATTGCCTTGACAACCACTGGCAGCTGTTCATACTAGGATGTCTGCTGACCACTGAGCTCGTACTCTCAGTTGCATGGGTATTTGGTTCTGCCAAACCAGTGTCTCCGGAAGTCATTTATTCCCAAGCTTCAAAAGACGCATCTCTCGTCTGCAATCTCGGCGGAAGTCAAATCGGATTTTCTTTGTGGCTCATTTACAACGCAGGCCTTGTCGTTGTGTGTACATATCAAGCCTTCCTTGTGCGCAAAGTTCCCCAGAACTACAACGAGTCGAGGTTAATAGCGTTCAACATGACCACGATATGTATCACCGTTCTTGTTTACATCCCATCTTATTTGGGCACCTCTGCTTGGTATCGAACGGTTATCTCAAGTTTCATGTTCATTTTTCTTGGCACTCTAACTTGGGCGAGCATCTTCGCACCGAAGATTTATATCATTTTGCTACGACCGCATAAGAACATTCCTATGCGACCATCTGTCAGTTCCATTACGCTTGGAGTAATTACTCCCTCGCCCACTGGCACACAGATCAGCAGTCTTGGTGATCAGGATATGCGCAGCCGGCAAAACACGTTGACTCCAAATGACGATGAATCATGGGAAGGCCTCTGGGCAAATTTCGATAGGCTACGAGATGTGAATGAAAACGAGGAGTCCAGTGAGCAAAATTACTCTCAAAAGATGTCAGAAGCTGGTCTTAATGTCGACAAATTCGACGAATATCGCGATGAACAACAGAACGAAAGCATAGAAAATTCGCCAGAGCCACACGAAAACAGTAAAAACATTCCACAAAAGAAAACATCTGTAGTACATTTTGAAGACGAAGTGACCGCAGAAAACGCTGAAACCAAAGACAAACAAATCATTCCCAGTAGAAAGTCGAGTTCCACCCAGGGTGGAATATTAAGGAAACCTTATTCCTCGGATAATCTAGAAAACATTTGTAATGGCTTAGTGCCAAAGAAGAAAAAGACCTCACTCGTTCGTTTTCAGGACGAAACAAATTACCCAGACGGCTTCATTGCCGCACTTCCCGCCAGTAAAGAAAAACCTGATCAAACACCCGGTATGGACTGGGACGACAGTAGAGCGGGTGAGGAGACTGGTAGCGAGAAACAAGTGTATTGTTCATGTGACTCGAGTCCTCCTGATAAACGCCGAGAAAACAGTGTTATGGAACAGGGAAGGAAAAGAAAAATGTCCGTTTTCTCCTTTAAGTAATACAACAAGACTAAAACTTCCAGATCAAATGTTAAAGTGGTACTATGATCAAATTTTTGCACGTTGAGTTTTCAGTTGCATCATTAATAAAATATGCAAATTAGGGAACTGATGACGTTAGCTACTCAACCCCATTTGATATTATATTATATAAGTGGAGCTATCTCAGCCAATCTGCTGCTTAATCCATTGAAATTTGGATCTAAAGGCGGAATACCTGATGTAATAAAAGTGCAGACTCTTTTCCAGACCCCCTCGGACCTGTTTTCATTATTTTAATGAATTTCAGCCCAGATAATTGAAACCAGGCCAAGTATTCTACCTAGGACACTTCTAGATTAGGCAAATCAGGCAGCACTAAGAAATATCAAAATGGCACCTGAGAAGAGGCCAGAAATGATCATTTCACTGTGGAGGTCTGGACCCCAATATGTTGCCATGGTAACTTAATTGATAATCTCATATTGTAAATTCTCGGTTCCAAGAATCAAACAGTTATGATGCACATTGGTTGAGATATCTTGCTTTCACATATTTGATCAAAATTTGGTTGAGTGTATGTCGTCATCACTTAGCTAATTTGCATGAAAAAGGAATATCTCTGGAACGAAAAGAAAAAAGATATTTAAGAAATGTAAGCGGCAATTTTTTTCATGCCAACCACTTGTCTATGATCAAATCAGAGAGTTGCATATTTGATCTCAGTACAGCTTTAAATCCACAGCCTTGTTCATTGAAAAAGAAGGCTTCATATAACTTGACGTATTAATAAACTCTTTTACAAAATTTACTTTGCTTTTTCCGGCTGTCTCGATAATTGTCAAATTCAAATATCCCGTAGCCGGTAAAATAATCTCAGTAACTTCATCTAATTTCGCCTGTTTACATGGAGAGTCAATTTTCCTTGTATCAACAAAGTCGGTTATATTTCCTACGTTCTTTTGATCTAAGCTTTGTCAGCATACCCTACCTAATATATATTTGCACGTAGCTATGAATGAAATTCAACAGGAAAAAGCTAAATGTGGACACCGTGTATCAGGGGTCCGTTTGGATGCAGGAGACCACGCAACGAAGAATAAAGCTGCTTGGCTTGTTATTGCCGGAGCTCTCGATCAAGGAATACTTGTACCAGTACTGGCCCTAAAGAAGACTAGCTCTGATAGTTGAAGTATTGGCCATTAAATTTTGCCCTTTTGCCGTAGTACCAGCCTTGCAATCAATTTAGTTTAAAAAAATAACAAGGTTCATGTAAACCGCTCAAACTCCCCTGTACTTTTCGCCATAGTTGCATCAATCTTTGTAAACAAGAAGCGCCCATCTTCTGTTTCTTTAAACAAAAAGGGTCAACAAAACGTGTTTACAGAGTACCCCGCCTCCTGCATAAAATTTTATGAAGCTGTTATATCATAATTACGGCCCAATAATACGTAATAATTATTTTAATTATCATAATTAGTAATAATCACGACTCTTAGGAAGACCATATTTTTATATGATAGGACTTTCGTGAATAAATAAAGTTACTACTCTGAATAAAACTTAATAGCCTACGTGAGAAAAGGTAAAAGAGAGCTTTAGACCAAGGGTAACAATTGAAAACGAATCACAAAGAAGCACAGATTACTATCTCCACGGGTGTTTCCATGACAACTACTGTCTTAAGGTGATATGGCTGTGCGAATGTTTGAAGTAAGGGCCATGTTTTTGATGTTATAGTTTTCTAAAAACACATTTTTTTTGTCTAAAAAGATAAATCTTGTAGGTGCAACATTTTAATTATTTACTTCAGATTAAAAGCATGTTTGTATTACTTAAAATAGGGAATAACATGTTTATTGGAACAATTAAAGGCTGGCCGACGTTTTTCCTAGACTTCAAACAACGTTAACCCCTCCGTTAACCCACCCCCTCACCCCCGCCCACCTGTACAGTCAGTTACAGGTTTTTTTCAAGCCCCGAAACTCAATTGGCCCACGTGGTGGTGAATCCGGTATCGCGCGTTGCTTTAAATGGAAAGTTTTAAATTCAGCTAGCCTATGAAGTTCTCGGGAGGCTGTATGTCCTAAAATAATTATCCGATGTCTTATTAAGAGTTTCTTTTGAAGTCTCCGCTTTCCTCGATTCTTTCGACTGGCGTGTGTTGCATTGAGTGTCAGTTTCACTACTCGGGCGCTTTGTACTTTTTATTCAAAATTTTGTCAGTCCTTCCCAGCAAACTGAGCACCGCCAGTGCATTGTATATATAGCAAATGAATCTCAAGTTTATACAATAACAGAGAGCATAAATATATTTTTCCACCTAGTTTCATGTTGACCTCCGTAGCTTCATGGGCCAATCGATGACTTGTTTATTCAAAATTGAAATGCGTATGCGTACGATTAAGCCTCCCACAATGATAACCCAGTCATCATTGATCTCTCTATATAATGTTTTAATTTACCAGTATTTGTAAGCCGTCTAGTGGCGCGATTTCGCCGTTACATATTTCACTTCTGTAAGTGAGTTTCAGGCTGTCTGAAGCTTTTGCCTCGTTTTGAGTTTTATTTCAGCAGTGTATAGTCAGTAAAAAGATTCCCACGTAAACGTCTCTCAAACTGTCTGCAATGATTTGTTTCTGAGTCTTTGGCTGGCCGTTATTTTTATAAACTTCGAACAACCCCCCACCACCACTTAGGGGAGAATGATTTATTTTCATCAGTTCCAGATTTTTGCAAACACGGAAGCTCCTGAATCCGGACGTCGCCCGTTACTTTCTTGGAAAATTTTCAATTTCAGCTAGCAAAATTTTTGGTTCTCGGACTGTTGTATGTCTGGCTGAATTATTTCCTAATTCTCCGATGTCTTGTTTAGAGCTTATTTTTAGTCTCCGCTTTGTCCGATTTGTTGCTTGGGATTTATTTCACGAGCAACGTTAATTATACCAGACATACTCCAGCGCTTTTTACTCAGAATTTCGAATTGAATTGAATAAATAATTTTCAACCTAGCTGCATGTTGACCTTCTTCGTGGGCCGATGACTTGATTACTCAAAATTGAAATGCGCATGCGTACCATTAAGCCTCCCACAATGAGAACCCAGTCATCATTGAGCTCTATATATAACGTTGTTACTTACAGCAGTATAAAGTCTGGTGATGACCGGCCTAGCGCAACTTCTCCGTTGCGTAATTCTCGTCCTGTACGTGAGATTCAGGCTGTCTGAAGCTTTTGCCTCGTTTTCTTTTGGTGCCGAGAAAAATTTCAAGTTCAAATAGGATAAGTCGATCGCAGACCCTTAGAACAGACCCTGATATTAAATGTTATATTAGAATCGTATTAATATAAAATGAGTTCGAATGGCAGTGGAATTAAGCGTTTTGTTAAAACATCTTAGCTCGTTTTGGTTGATTTACTGTCGATCGCTCAATAAAACCCATGGGGCTGGTAATCTGGCTTCGCATTAATAAAGATAGAGCATAATCCAGAAAGGATAATTTAGAGCTTTTATTTAAGTTTGAAAGTAAAATTGCTTTCTATTTGAGCAGAAAGTAAATACAAGAATAACAGATAGAATAATTTAAAATGAGGTAGCGCTATTGATTATGATTTTAAGGCATTGTTTCGCCGCAAAATATTGTGCATGTTGGGTTCAATTCAGATCACGATTTAAGGATCTTTAAGCAAGCTAGAAAATAAATCCCAGAACATTATAAGGTATTTGAAATTAACTTGTTCTAGACCTTGCACTGCTATTAATATTTGGTATTTGCGAAGTAGCTTTGTTTGGCTTACTTAAATATCGCCGCAAATGGAAGGTAAATGTCTTTTCTAAGATTTAACGTACTTTACAGCACAGAGAAAGCTCGCTGTAGGAAGTATCACGGAGATTTCAACTCGATCAGTACAGTGAAATGTTACTGTAAAGATAACCACGTTGATTAAACAAGCCTATAGCTTCAAATCACCATTAAGGTTGTTTTTGTGAACCATCACACTCGCGTAACTTTCAGCGTAATATATTGTCCTTATTGTCCTGTTTTCTCAAGGGCTACAAGCGCGAACGCAGGTCAGCCCAACTAACAAAAATTGAACACCGCGCCACCCACTCGCGTGGGAAACACGCGAAGCTCAGCCGGTGTGTGCGTGGTGAGGTGGCCTAGCTTCGGGAGAACTGCCTTCGTGATCACAGTTACTCCAGTGCATTGTAAGTTTGGCAAAACTACTCAACTCTCATGCTTATATAGCCGTTCGTAAGAGACTCTAATGTGGGATCATGGCCAGCTGCTTGCTGCCACAAGAACTTCCCTGTCGTCCAATTGGAGAGAGGGAGTCGTGATTGCGCAGGCTCAGTCAGATCACAGGAGATTTACGTGCGGCACCGAAATAAAGATAATTTCCGTCGAATGATTTTCAGTTTTTCTGGTACGGGCCAAAGGTCCAGTGGTCAAAGTTAGACACAGTGGTGAAGTTTCCCACCCAAGGAATTGTTAAGAGAGATTCTTTTCTCCCTCACACTTTTCTAGCGAGTTCTCTCTTCGGAAACCTGCTAATTGCAGGTTACAGTTTCCATTTGAATAATGTGAAACTGCTACCTACAGCAGAAACAAGAGACGTGTTCAACAGATAACAGAATGAGCCTTTCAGCAATGGCTCAATCAAAGGTATAATTTCAGTACATTTTATACCAGTGTGCATAGTTAATTTAGACCAGTTTTAATAGATACAATGCTATTTTCAAGTAAGTGTACAGGATAAACAAATAAAGACGTTAGACGTTCAAATATTGTGACGCTTTGTTATTAAATTTTAATGATGAAGTTGCTTTACCCTTTGAACAAGCGATTCCACTGAAGCGGCAATGTAATAGACTTAACAGACCTTTATCATAAACTGCTCGTAGCCCAAAAATGTCGAACTAGGCATTTATAAGTTAGGGGTCCAATAAAAATCGACCGAAGAAGTAGTAATCAGAACGCCGCTTTATTTGGATACTTTTGCGTTTTATTTAAACAGAACAGACGTATAGTTTATACCGTTTATCACAGCTACATATGACAAGTAAGGTCGATCAGCCTTTGATTTGGCAGCTGCAGATTCAGAAAGACAGATTTTCTTCTGAGAGAAGCAAACGTACACTTTGAAATGCCCATCGATCATTTTGTCTGGGCTATCACAGAGCTAGTGTTAAAAATAATTTTCCTTTTCCTGTCATTCATATTTGGTAAAAATTAAAGACATGCATGTTGAAAGGTGACAGAAGGGGTGGCTGAAAACTGGGGCCAAATTAAAATACAAGGCCGCGGGGTTTTTTTCCGCGTATCCACCTCTTTTTCCATTTTTCACGCAGATTAGGCGGTTGTAGCACCTTTTTGCTTTTAGCTAGGAAGTTAATTGGAAGTTAACGTTAATGTTTATGAAAGTGAGAAATGATCATCGCAGTGAATTTCCAATTCAAACAATTGGTATAAAGAAGCCAGAACATTTTCAGCCTTAAATATTTTCAGGCTTCTTTATTCCAACGTTAACCGCTTAAATTGGAAATTCACTGCGACGATCATTTCTTACTTTCATCCACATCCGCTGTTCATATGAATTATTTCATATACTTTACGGTAATGTTTATGTTTTTTATCTTCTAACGTACTAAAGAACAGTCACAAAATGGCATGTGTGAATCAACTGGCCCTCTATTCACTGCAAGTTACATTGATTTTAATATTTGAATTATAAACGCAAGTTTAACGGTTGCATTTTTCAGCCAACAGGAACCACACTAGATCCCTCTTTTCAACATATATAAAATACCGTACGGTAGTTTGCAGATTATATTGTATAGGTCTTGTCCCCAGGGCACTCGGTTTTAAAAACCAAAAATGGGGTTCACTTTAGTTGCCCCTGTCCGATCAAAGGTTTAGTAGAGGGGAATGATGGCAATCTTTGTTCTTCTCCTTTGCTCTCCAGTAGAAGACTCGTACCAGTCGGTATTTACGTATATTTGGGGCAAGAGAAGATTGGATACGTTTACTTTGACACTTCCCATGAAACCCCGCGCACAACAATCCACCCTTGTATCCAATCTTCTCTCGCCCCTCTTGCCACAAAAACATGCGTCAAGATAATGATTACCAAATTCATCTGATGCAAAGAAAACAAAGAACGGCCATTAGAGCTCGTACATCAGGCAAATTCTAAAGGCCTGGCCAAGCGGAGGCGCAATTAATCGAAAGCTGAATTTGCATGAACTTGTATTTGGTAGCCAAACGACTCGCAAATGCACGAAACTTGCGAAAAACATTTGAATGGTGTTTCAGTTTCGTGCGGCCAACGTGCGCTGAATTGCAAGTCAAGGCAAGTGCATGCAAGCCGATACGGCCCAAAGGGGATCGCAAGTGCACGTTTCCGTTTCGTCAGGCCCTAATTTGCTCCGATGAAACAATTCCACCTCTCGTTGCATGCAAATATCAATGATTCTTACTGACTAACTTACATAGTTGTTTTACTTGATTGTTCTGGATATCCTATAGGCCTTTGGTTGATGAATGAGATTTCTTTCTTCTGTTTAATAGCCAGTCTGGTTTACAGTATATTGACATTGTAGTTATACTGATCCCCACATATTGGTAATTTTGTGAAACAAAGAGGTGAGCACGTCTGAATCAAAGTAAAGCAATAAAATAAGTATTTTAGTACTTTAGCATTAGGTTTATTCGCGGCAGTGAACAAAATAACATGGCATGCTGAACGATTTTCAATGCAACATGTTGCGGCTAGGTTTATAACATCATTGTTGTGCGAATTTTTACCGCTGCGTTTAATATCATTTCTTGTAACGTGGCGGCAACAATGTTCCCTTAAATTAAAAGTTGCCTGAACTAACATGAATTGAAAACTATTGTACCGTTAAATTAAAAAGCGTCATGACAGTTTCATTTGCAACATCTCCTTCAAAAAAATGATTGATACGTTTAAAATTACTGACAAAATGCATTGTATACATTTGTGGATAAAATCTTCCGTTATCCTAGTTTTAAATATATTAACCAATATTTTATAATTAAGCTTGACCACTCGGCCAGGATCATATTTCCTTTTTACTTGCCGGTTTCATCGTTTATTCTTCTTTGTCTACTCAGTGCTTGCAGCTTATTACCTTGATCTTAACAAAACATTTACAAAGTGGACTTACGGGAATATCTAATATTTTGATAGAAAAAAAACTATACGGAATGTTTTTACGAATTATAATAAATTGTTAACTTTCTGAGCCGAAAATAATAACGATAGCCTAAGATGGCTATATCAGTTTGCAGCAAACTTCATTATTCAGGATAATTCAGCACAAAAACCGCATTTTCTAAAAATAACTTTCAAGCAGCTGGACAATAGGCGTCATCATAACAGAGTTGGGATGACTGAACACGTGACCTGACAGCCCACACACACAGTACACATGCGTAGCGCTTCATCACACGGCGCAACAACCGAACGGCCAAGATTATTGGCCGTTTTGCAGCAAATTGTAGCTCTTTTACAAAAGCATACGGTGTCAAACTAGCTCCCATATCACTGTAGCATTTGCCAGGGTATAAAAGCCCGCGCACATCGCAGCGTTTTCATACTTACAGGGCACTGGAGCTACTGTGATCACGAAGGCAGTGCTCCCCGGATTCTGGCCTCCACTGCACATCACGGAGGTTGAATCCTGCGTGTTGCCCAGAATTTGGGTGCACGGTGTGCAATTTTTGATAGTCGGGCAGACCTGCGTACGCGCTCGTTGGCCCTCCCAATATACAAATGAGAAACGGAGTTGCGATACAGTTGTTAATTAACTGTAAGTAAGGCTTGAAAAGCATTCCTGATAAAACAGCATAAACTAACATGGTAAGAGATAACAAGCGATAGCGAAACCGCAAGTAAAGCGAGATAGCGAAGGTCCGTGCTCAAATATGAATGACGTTTAAGGCTCAAGAATTTTATACCGAAAAAAATGAATAAAGTTAATTATGTCAGCTTAAGGAAACCGCTGCTTACTCGGGCCTAAATGCTTACAAAGTCTACAATAAAATAGGATTGATCGTTTCCATACCAAAAGATTTTGAATGATTGTTAAAAATCATTTGTTTGCACCTGAAATTCACAAAGCCTAAACCACCGTTAAACTTAGTAATACATAAACCTTCGATCTGCAATTTATTTATCGAGCGTGTAGAATCACTGGAAACTTTGTGTAAAACGTCTACGGCTTCTTTTAAGGCTGAATTTCAATCTCCCGTTTAAAGTGTCCAATTTTAATTCATTCATGAAGTGGCGTGTTCTTCATTAAATATTAATATATAATCATAAGGTAGCGGTTAACAGCCCTTCCGTTTTAGCTTTAATAAATAAAACTTGAATGAAAAGTTAACTAACACAAGTTAAGAGTAAGAGTTTTTTTTTAACAAATTGGGTTTTAGTAGCATTGACTAGTTTTACTAACTCGTTAACTTTCCGGTTCAGGTGCGGACGTTTGTTAGGCAAACAGTAAAATTAATGCCGGCTAACATAAACATTGTTATCTACTCCAATTTCTTCCAGGTTCTTCAAAAAATTCAAATGAAAGTGAACCATGCCAAAAAGGTTGATATCCCTAATGGGCAGTATTTGAAACATGGTGTAGTTAACAACGAAAGCAGAAAAAAATCAATAGACTTTTTTTCAGGAAAGCCTGGTGTTCGTCCCAGTAAATGCTTTGTCTCACGTTTACGATTGTTTAAAGATCTCTTTCGGACCTTAAATAACAAAGAAGAATGGAATACAGAAGATTTCTAGGCTGAAGATCTCACGGTGTGTCAAATGGCTGTTACTATAAAATTCCATTTTTCACTAGAACGAGAGAGCCGGGTGTTCATCTATAAACGTCAACCAAACGATTTTGCGCTACATTCGCGCATATTCCTATAATAATAAACAAGTTTTAGAGCTTTTTTAAGTTTAGTCTTACAGGAATACATCATACGACTTCACTTTGTACAATGCCGGGATCAATTTTGCATTAAAAATAAAATGATTTTGTCTCCTGTGTTTTTCCCCGTTGCTGTCGACGTCAGAAGCTACAAGATACCTGGGGTTTTGTCACGACTCCGAAGGACAACAGTTTTTACAGGGATCCAATCAAATGCTTTGTTCTATTTACACGTAAACCTTTATTTGGTGCTACATTAACCAATTAGATAAGAGCTTCAAAAGATTTTCGTCAACATCGAACAAATGACTGCATACAAATGACTGAACACGATCATGGCTAGCTACCTTCATTTCCAAAGTCTAAAGTTTTCATGAATAAGCACATTTTCTCTTTTAACTTAATAGAGCTAAAATTTAATACTTACTATTCAGATTATAACGATCGAGGATTGACAAGGCGTAGTTCTGTCAACTTGAATTCATGACATGAAGATCTTTGAACTTCTCATTAACATATTAAATTTGACATAAAGAAAAGTACGTCTGGCAGACGTATAGATGAGATAAAAACGCGGCTTCAAAAATAGTCGCGAACTGGGTACATAGATGGTATAAAATCCAAAACCAATGTGGAAAACAAGGCGCGGAGTTTTTAGGTAGTTTATAGGTAATTTCTTTAAGACTCGTCTTAATTTATATTTGAAATTGCATTTTTGTTCGTATTATATATTAAGAAGTAAAACAACCCTCTTTGCGTCTTATTTGAGACACGTCGCCGGATAAAGATCGTCCTAAACTGTCTTATTCTTAGGCCATTTTAGTTGTAGAAATAAAAAAAAAACATATTGTGGTAATAAACATTAAAAAGGGAACCATGTTGTTTTTTATTTCTACTAAAGATACTCCTACTCTAATCTGGGGCATCTTAGGTACAAAGCTATTTTGCACGAGATTAGAGACAACAACGTAAACAGCTACCACGCGTTCACATCTCCCATTCTCCCTATGTTTTTGTAAGCTTGCTATAGTCATATCCACCCTGAAAGTTTCCGCAAAAATAAAGGTTCCGCATACACAAGTCGTCAGCCGGTCAACACGACTTTCCATTGATTGATGTTTATAATGCACAGATGTTTATAATGCAAACCTGTAATTGATTATATTAGAGCAAAAAGCCCAGCTAGCCCAAAGATGTTATAGTCTGCTTACAGGAAATATTAGAAAGATTTCTTCGGAAGAGCGACGAAGATGTGGTTACCCCTGAAAAGCAATCAAATGTGGTGAGTTCACGAGTTTGAGTCATGATATCAACATTCAGATTCTCTTTGTTGGTCTCGGTACAGATTTGTAGTCTCTTTGGGAGAATGTAAATTACACATATTCCTCTGCTTTTCTCATAAACTACATTCCATATTACTTGAACTAATGATGATTTTCATACTGATCCCTAGATTAAGGCTAAAAATTATAACCAAGATTACATTAACTGAGGTATTAGAAAAGATGGAGAAACAAGCTTCGAGGTAACTTAAAAAGAAAAAAGAAAATTCTTTAAACTTTCCAGTTTAAACTGGGAATCAAGAACAGTATGAAAATGAATTATTAAAAAAAAGAAAATTCAATTAACTTACAACAAAATTATTGAAGTTGAAATATTTTTTTTCTGAGAGCAAACGAACTCTTGGAGTGTAGCTAAAACGAGATCCAAACAACTAAACATATTTTGTTTTTTTCCTTTTTTTCATTAAGTTAAAATCACAAAGGACCCGAAAACTTATTATGCAGAATTCTGTAGGACTCTTGGTCAGTTACAATCATTAAAAATTAAAGTCCTAACAAGATTATACGTGAAAACAATTTTCAGCGAGAAAATGCGTTGTTTCATGAGTTTTATACGTTTTAGCTGAATGTGGCTCACTTCAGTACATTCAACCAATGTCAGGTCAATGTTTAGAGTGTATATCTCTCAGTGTTAAATAACAGTTGCTCGGCATCAGAAAATATTAACTTTATAGAGTCGCTTATCTTTCGAGAAAAGGAGGAATTGAAAGCAATCCTGTTCAGAAATTTAGGTAATATACAGTGAAATTGACAGCCCAATAAAAAAATGTATATTTATACGATATTGCAACAACGTACGTAACTGGCGTCCTGTAAATAAAGTGAATAAATCTTGAAGGTTGAGATTGGATCTCTGTTCGCGGTTTTCGTCGTTCCCTTCTTTTTTATAAGTGTAATTTAGATAAATAGAAGTTGCATCCGAACACATACAACAAAATACGTCAGCTTACAGGTAAATAAGTGTTCATATCATGATCATGAGGCCAGGAATCGACGAGGGGAAAACTATCATGAGCTCCATCAGGGTACGGGGTGTGATTTCGAAGTGGCACGGCGTAGTGCTTAAGCACTAGTACTTGAATTTTATCCGAGACGTTATTGTCTTCGTCGTCATGGAGAAATTGAAAGTATGGGATTGGTTAAAAATTTCCTGCTGACGCCATAACCACGCTTCGCCTCTATGACAACTGAAGCACAACATTAATTGCAACTCGTATGACACAGAAACCAGCATTCCCACAATGTTACGGATGTCTAAATTGTCGCAATTCCTCCCGGGTTTCTTCATGAAATATCGCGAAAAGTTGTTTACCTGTAAGCTTGAATAATAGTCTTATCTACCTAGACTGGCGTGAACACTGATAATTATTTGCACCTATAGAAAAACAATCGCACCAATAACCAACAAACGTTATATTTAACTCTATTTCTTGCCCAAATTTCTCATGTACGTTATATCGATCGATCTGTTGATCACTTTTGGGAGCTTTGACAAAACTGCCGTACTGTTATGAACAGCTTACCTTTTTCAATTTTCTTTGCTATAAACATAATTCATAAAACTGATCGATAAGAAAGGTGTTCAGTTTGTGCGGTCGAAAATCTAAAAACTTCGCTTTGAAAGAAGCAGATTAATATTAGCTAGTTTCTGCAGTTTTCAGTGGATGAAATCCTCTTGCTGAGAAGACATTATTCTTGCAAACGATGTTTTAATTTTTAATCATTTGCTGTAAACAAGGTGGCCATAGATGCTGCAAACATTGACAAAATTGTTCCTTTGAATCCCGTTATAGAAGGCCTCGTTTATTCTTACAGATATTTCCTATTTCCCAAAGAAAGTAGTTCAACTTAGGTAGGAAATCTATATAACATTTTTGGAAAAAAATATTTGTTGTATTAGTTAAATAATTATTCAAAGTTAACTGAAATGCAATAATCTTTTTTCAACCTTTGAAGACAATAAACCCACCTGCAGAATTCAGAATTCGATGCACGCTCTTTTAGCCCACACTCACGCAATTTTCTCCTCGAAATTAAATGTTTATCTGAATTTTAGTATTAGCTTAAATCGTCTCAGAAATTTTGAAAAATATTTACCTATTCGATCTTAAATAGCACTACAGAACAAGCATCAGAGGGCATTAAATGTGATATAAAAATATCCAATAAGCGTGCAGAATTCCCGTCGCACGGTAATTTACACTGTCTTTGGTTGTTTTAGTTGTGGGTTATTATAAATTCGTTTGTTCAGTTTTCGATGGATTCTTCGCCAAGAAGAAGTGTCTTTTCATTTTACTGTAAGCAGAATCACGAACATAAGACCAGTCACTTGACAAATTGTCTCTATTTTCTAAAATTGAATTGCTTTTCATCTTGACACGTTATAAGTCTTTCGATTGTTTTTTCTTCTAATATTCAATATATGTCATCTAGCTGATGTGTGAGTTCAAATAGTTGAGAGGAAAATTGTGCCTTCTTTTCATCTTTGTGCCCGGGACGGGTTTGAGCAAATGAAGAAGCCTAAGCCATGTATTATACTGTCACAAAACACTCCGGACATTTGAGAACACGAGGGAAATGTAGAAAACACTCGCCTGTGGCTCGTGTTTTCTACATTTCCCTCGTGTTCTCAAATGCCCGTCGTTTTTTATGACAGTATAATACATGGCTTAGGCTTCTTTATTTGTTAAATATTTTTTAAGGTGGATCTCCTGTAATTCAAAACTTTGAGGAACAAAAATGTTTAGTGTTTTATATCTGTAAGTCACGGCACGTGTTTCCAGTTCCCTATGCTATATTCACCATATCAATGACTGCATGTTCCATGAAAGATGCCATAAACGCCTGCAAAATTGTTGCACTACTCTATTTTCTTAAGATGATAATACTGATACGAGATACTGTAGCAACTGCTCAGGTTTAGACAATATCAATTACCCGCAAACAGATGCAAGTAAGATAGAGAGAGAGAGAGACCTAACTTCACTTGTATTGATGTTCAACTAAAAAGTGGCCTTAGAATTAGCTAAGTGTATATTCTTGAATCTAGGTAATAGTGTATTCGTGGGGCATAACCAAACTATTTATTTGTATTTTTGCTAAATTCGTAGTGAATCACATGCTTTCAAGTGTTAACCTAGTTCTTACCAGTTGTAAGCACGAATACAAGTCCATATAAACATCTAGAATCGCAAGTTCTTTTCATCAAAATAGTAATATTTATTTCAATTTTAGCTAATTGAAGGAGACGCTGGTCAGTTTAAAGCTTAATCTTACAAATTACCGTGGAGTCTTAAATATTTCAAATTAAAAACGAATCAAGTGAATGTAATTTAATGGTTGTGTCTTTGTGTACCTCCATCCTTTATTCTGTGTAATTGTTTCCTTATTTTTCATACGTTCAAAATTTTCAGACCTCTCGGAATTGGTGCAGAATTTGCGTTTCCCAAAGGACAGTAACAAAAACTGATAATATTTCCAATTTATTTTATTTTTGCTTCCTTCAAAAGGTGAAAATGTAATACAATCATTAACATTCTGACTGAATAATTTGATCGCACATAAATCAAATTTAAGTTAAAATTTAATGTTTTATAGTCGGATCTGTAAATGTAATTTACCAATTTCCGTTGCAAGCTCTTGCGAAAGCATTGAAATGCATCATCGCGGGTGACTTATGTCTTCTTAAAGAAAGTTAAAAGTTTGCATGAACAGAAAATTAGGAAATTGTTATGAAATTCAACCTTTTGAGTATTGAAACCCCCTACCTTCAAGATGACTTCCTGGAAGAAAAAATGAAAATTTGATAAATTGATCAAACGTTAATTGGTTAAATCCACTGTAAAAACGAGCTAATGAAAATCAAAGTACTTTAAGTAAAGAAGAAAGTAATAACGAGTCGAAGGAATCACTTTCCATCCCCTGCTGACAGATAATTGGATGTTAGCATCGTACCGGTCTAAACAACAAAATTCAATCATAATTAAAATGGGAGTAATAACTAACAACTGAAACGCAGACTCGAGTTCAAGCAATTTTATTGGCTCAGTACAGTTTTAAAATTATTGCACACCGTAAAGTTGTCGATGATCAAGGAATATAAAAGGCGAACTCGTTGTTCGCTTTTCTTCAAACTTACAGTGCACAGGAGCGCCGTGATCAAGAAGGCGGGGCTCCCAAGGCGAGGTGGCGCATTGCACTCTGGGCCACTGACCCTTGCGTTCACTCCAGGCCGAGTGAGTCGGGTGTACAATTTTTGCTTTATGTCGGGTTGACATGCGAAATCGCTTGTTAACCCCCTCTATGAAATAAAAACATTTTCGTCCCCAGAGGCCGATATCCTTTTAGTCAGAATCATGAATCGAGACCTCTGGCGGCCTCCAACACCCAAAGTCCGCGATTCACGGACTCATTGTAAAATCTAACAAATCTGAAAATTACAGAACGAGTACTCTGCGCATACTCACAATTCGGGGACACCACAGGTCTCGTTTCAATCTCGGCCTCTGGGGAAGAGAATGAGGAAAAAATAAAACCAGGAGCCCATGAAATTAATAGACCTTTTTAGCTTCGTTTGTTTGTGGCCGCATTTCAGATCACGTGATGATGCCCGTGAGACTTATTGCTTTCAAATTCAAAGAAATCCACGCTGAAATGAATAAATAATTTCCAAATGGACAAAGGAGTAATTCTCGGGAGAGAATCACATGATCTGAAATGGGCAATTTACATACGTAGCTAAAAAGGTCTAAGCCATATGGCCCCGAGTGGTTAAAATGCACCTTCTTCTTATATCAGGATATTGTCAAGCAGCAGGTTATGAGAAGAATCGTTTTCAAAAACTTTTTCTTATTAAGAACTATTATTGATTCTTGAACTAAAACAAAGAGGAACTTGGTCGTGATCCAGCAACGGTGTCATATTCTTTAGTCTTCCCGCAATTCACAATCCCTTTGCTGCATTTGAAAATCCAAGCCATTTTATGACTGCTTTATTATAAATTTGCAAGTTTATGTATGCTTTCAAAAGAGACTTCAAACCGCTGTTTGGGGAAAAGTATATTTATACAATTTTATGAAGAAGTCACAAGTCGTCGAGATGGCAACTGCTGCTTTAAACCAGACCATACGAACAGCTTTGTTATTTTCAACTCAATTAAAACCTGAATATTTTGTTCTCTTCATAATCACAGGCGTACGGGCCGTGGGGGCAATTGACAACATCATTACCTTAGATATTTCAAAATGCTTCATTGCTAGTCTAATTATAGCATACTTATTAAAAGTTTCATAAACTTCTATTGTTCTTTTTCGTATTGTTAAACATCAGATGTTTCCAAATGGTGACTTCTATTATGTGAAATTTGAAAGACCTGGTGCCATCGACGTTATAATTTCTTCCTTCTACAGATAGCGTTTATAAGAAGTACTTTCGTAAAATACACTGGAAACATAACAAAGGATTTATACAATATGTTAGAAACTATTTTTCGAGGAAATGAAATAAACTGGCAAGGAACAGGAGAAACACCAGACGTTTCTAACTAACGGTCGCTTACAAGTGTTTTAAATTTTAAAATATCAGCAGACAATAAAGTTTCAAAAGCAATTTAGATTTGTGAGGAGAACGATATCAAAGAAAGAGGTCGGTAGTTAACGTTTGCCTAGCTTCGTGGTGCATCGCGGGCCTATCTGGTGCGCATACATATACAATCTTATCTTGCTTTGGCTGCACAGGCTTATGGTGTCTATAATATAATCCACATGAATGTTCACTTCCTCGATATATCTTGAGTTATGGCTCGCATTAACTGTTTTTTGTTAATAGCAGAAGTATCCGCAAGGATTTAGCTCCTGAATTTAATTTTTCACAGACTTTCTTCTTTATAATATTGGAGGGCCAACGAGCGCGTACGCAGGTCTGCCCGACTATCAAAAATTGCACACCGTGCACCCAAATTCTGGGGAACACGCAGGATTCAACCTCCGTGATGTGCAATGGAGGCCAGAATCCGGGGAGCACTGCCTTCGTGATCACAGTAGCTCCAGTGCCCTGTAAGTATGAAAACGCTGTAATCTGCGTAGGCTTTTATACCCTGACAAATGCTACAATTTTATGGGAGCTTGACTGGCACCATATGCCGTAACAAAGAGTCTTCGATTTGCTGTGAAATGTCCAATAAAATCAACTGTAGAGCGTTTGCACCGTAAGCGAATCAACTACGCATGTGCTTTGATTGTTCCTTTTTGCCGACTGATTATATGGTCACGTGATTGCTCCGTGGAATGCAGCTGGTCTGATGTTGATGGGCTTGTGTTGATTAAAATTCTCAACAAAAACTTTTGTTAGTGGTAAAAACGCCTTTCTTCAAAATGAGGGCAAAACGTGCAATATGCCTTCTTCGGTATTCATGATTGGTTTACGAACGTTAAAAGGTCGCAGATCTAACTTTTAACACTATAGCATTGCAGAAATTTTACCGGCGTTTTTAATTTCACATTCGTGTAACAATAGAAACACACAACTTTGATATTCTTCTTATACCAAGAACTGAGAGAACAAAATTCTCTACAAGATTATAATTCTAGGCTGCTCCATTTTCGGCCACAACTTTCAAACTCTTTTTGACTTTATATATACATATATATTGGAGAACAATTACGAAACATTTAGAGACTACATCATTTTCAGTTCAACATATTATATTCTTATTAATATCGCTCTCGCTGTGAAATGGTGCAAAATGTGAATAAATATATTCATACGTTTTGTCAAGAAATGGCTATTTTGTTCTTTGTTTAACTGACGCACTGATGAGAAAAATCATCGTAGCATCTTCATTGAACAAGTTAAAACATCCATAGTTTTGAGTTTTATGTTAAAATTATAACCATAAAACGCCTTTTAAAATGCAAAAAAAGGAACTGAGACTAAACCATTCACATTCACGTCCCCAGCTAAGACAAAAATACTGTATATTTTCTTTCGTGTAAAGCTTAATTAACAGGAGAACAAGATCTGCCGGAGAACATTTGGTGGACATACATACAGCAAAAATATTAAGTTACTTAAATCAAGCAACTTTAGAGAGCGCAAGAGATCGCTATGGTCGTCGATGACTCTTAAAGTAATCTGATCCCCCAAACAAATTTTAAAGCAAACTTGTTTGAAATTAATGCATAAAGGTAATCTGTTCTTGTTTAACTTATCGACATGTGTAAGGGAAAAAGCTGATACAGACCAGATAAAATTATGTATTTTGCAAAATAGAAATGAAACTCTTTGGTGCTCGAGGATGATTTTCGAGATTAAATTTTCTCTTGTATAAGTTAGAGGATAATTATGTCTTTATGAGACAAATGTCTTTGAAAGAAATTAATTTTCGGGCTTTATGCGATGCCTTTCTAGCTGTGCTGGACTATCAAAGCAGCTCTCAGACTTGTCTAATACCGGCGCGCATTTTGGTGCGTCAAAATAGAGTTTCAGAACAGTTTTAACTGATGTAAATTTTCTTTTCTTATTTATTTATCCAGGGGCATCCAATTTAGCAGAGCTAGTTTAAATGGAGCCTTTTGAAAAAAAAAAAAATTCTGAGAACCACGGACGGTAAAATATTGTGTAACAAACATACAAAATGCACTTGGCATTAATGTCCTGTTTTAATTTCTGCCTTTGCTAGCCAATTTTGATACATGGTAAAATTAGTTTTGTTATTGCCAATCCAAGATAGGAGAGGCTAAGAAAAGGAAACTAAAAAAGCACAGTTATAGCGTGTAAACTAATTTTAGCGCAAAACTCTACCCATGCAATTTAGGGGGCCGTAAATTATTTTTCAAGCCAGAAGTGAAAATAAATATTGGCAATCGTTTTAACCCCGTGGCTTTCAGTTTCTCAAGAAAATCATTTTATCAATTTTTCCTCTTTAATTTGAGATCAGCAAAGCACCAACTTCAAAGCATTCAGTCAGATTTCTTCAGTTTTTAACTAGCCAAAAATAGAAGAACGAAAGCAATTCAACTACTCATTTTTTACAGGTTCATTTGGCATTTATGTTCGTTTGTATGCTTTATAGTTGCCGCTGTCGTAGTTTTTTCTCATTTTTAAAGGGCAACAAGCGCGCACGCAGGTTTGCCCGGCTAACAAAAATTAAACACCGTGCACCCATTCACGAGGGAAACACGCGAGGTTCAACTCTCTTTGTGCAATGAGAGCCTCGCCCCGGGAGTACTGCCTTCGTGATCACAGTTACTCCAGTGCATTGTAAGTATGACAAGTCAGGAAACAAACTGCTTATATACCTTTCAGCGATCGCTCCAGGTAATATGGGATTTAATCACTGCGACCCGATTGCGCTAATTTCCCATTCAATAAGCCAATCCGAGCCAGTCCCATTGTTGCTCGTCGGAGTTATTAACTGAGAACTATATGCATGAGCGCTTGTTTCATGAGGGTTATTAACCATCTGTTGATGATTGTGTCATTTTGCTGAGAAAATAGTCACATGTAAATTGATATTTTTTGCCAACAGGGACTCCTGCACAGGCTGTGCATTTAAACTTCTCACAGAGACCATTTTCCCCTTGAATAAGCTGGTAAAAAGGTGTTCCCATAAAACGCTTTTGTTAATTACCTCTAAAAAAATAACAGAATATTTTCTGGAAACCTTACATCTATTTACTATCCATTGCCCAAGCGAACATTGGGACCGTTTTGGTAGTAAGTAGATTTTTAAATCCTTGAAATAAATCTTTTACTTGTTTCTGTTTAATACACAAGTGAACTGTTAATCACGTACTGCATGTACACTGTTCTTCTCTCGTCAAACATGAAAGTAATTGTGACGGGAGAAAATAAATAAATCACGTGCACTGGCGCGCTTTGTCTTCTTTTCATCAAGTCCGCTTAAACCCATTTCAAGCATACACCGGTTTTAATTAGAAGTTTCTCAACTTTCTAGCATCTCTGTATTCCTTAACTGATTTAACAACATCACAGAAGGCAGAATATACTATTCAATTGCTAAAATCCACGATAGGAACAAGTTTAACACAACAGGAAAGTCATATTTTGCGTAGCTTTCGTGCCCACACTGGTCGTAACCAAATACTACTCTTCGCTTGCCACGTGCAATTTCTAGATTGTCCTGCTTGCCCGCAATAACACTGACGGTAGACGAAGATCATTGTAATTTGCTTATGTGGAAAGGGTGCACGACAAACGACATCTTACAATGAAATATTTCAACAACTCTTTATTCCGCTAACTCACAAGAAAAGATTATTTATTCCGATAGAAGACTTACAAGACAAGATTGTTCCGTTCCGACCGAAGACTACCTCCAAGCCTTACCTTTTTGATCATTTTACGACATGATAACCTCTGTTCGCATTAGTACCTAGTACGACTCGTTTACAACAAACTAGAAACATCGACAGATAATCGTTCTTGTTACAAAAATACTCAAACATCCGTTAGAGACACCGTGCTCAGCGTGAGAAAGACAGAAATATCTCTTCTCGTTGTCTCCCCGGCTTCTCACCGCCTAGAAGAACGAGAGTAGACTGGCTACTACTAGAGTAGTTCGTTTTAAATATGTCATGGTTTTCAATTGTCTCGAAGAAAGCCCAATGCATGTATTATTAAAGATGGGTCACTTTTTTGCATAGCGAAAGCTGTTTATTTCCACTTGACGCGGAACTAAAATAGACTCCTTAGCGAAACGCGTGTCAAAATATATTGCATGGAAGCGTTGAGTAGCTGACGTGCGCGTAGCGCTTGTTCATTTTTTTTCTTCGCACGCTGACGTCAGGCTGTGCGCCACCAGCCTGAATTATAAACGGCCAACTTGGAGCGGGACTAGAAGAAGAGACAGCTGAAATTTATATGATCATGTAGCACTAAATAATCCTAAAAGAGTCTCATTTGGTAAAATGGGGCTAGCTACAGGGTCAGCATTAGATAACACAGGGGTGAAGTAGTAGTTTTCTGCGCCCGCAATGATGATAAAACCACACATAAAATAAAACACACATAACACATAAAACCACTAACCCTAGCCCTAAGCGCTGGTCACCAAATCTACCTCACCCGGTGTTATTTAATTCTTACCTAGCTGCAGCCAATCAGTGATATTACACGGATTTCATGACAGAGTTACATTATATCAGTTTGGAATTTTTCTGATCGAATCTCAGACCTCTTTCAATTAAGCGGGGTTTGGAATTGAGCGCGGTGGTTTGCGCGCCGGAGAGTAAAATTCTATTATTTTAGGAAATAGACATTTTAGTCCGTTAATTAGCTGCAACAAGTGTACTGAATTTACTTTACAAACCATGACACCAAAAATTTTATTGTTAACTTATCAGCCTGACTTATAAGCCTGCAGCTACCTGAACCACAAGGTTTCTCACTGGGTTTTTCTGCTCTGGTCAGGGCTCAAAACTTCAAGCACCTGGTTCAGTTTGAACAGTACTGACAGTGGAAAGTATCCACGTATTTCTGGAGGCTTTTTGGACACGTAAAGGCTTACAGCACTATGAAAGGAACTTCGATTTCGTGTCACTCAAGCTCACTGCCGTTTCACCAATGTAATGAAGCTCCACCTCTCTTGTAACTCCTGACCAATCCCCAGTCTAGCAAATCTAACATATGAAACACGCAGTGATACTCTAGCGAAGGACAACGGTAACTTCAGTCAGCTGGCCGCCGGAGAGCTATAAATAGCATTGCATGTTATCAGCAGAATTCACTGTTTGAGTGTTGCTAATGAGCTTTGCTGCACCAAGATCCCAAAGTATCAGTTCTCGGTCCTTAGTCAAACATCAATATATAAACACCTACCCGTAAATTATAAATTGGCATTAATAAGGTTTTATCCTTAGTACTACTTTTAAAGCTTAATACGACTCCAAACAGAGGTACGCGGGTGGCGGGGAGGGGAGGGGGTGGGTGGCAATCCCATACAACGGATCAGGGGCTGGCTGCTGGAAATTTCAAAAGGAGACTCTAAATGACACGATCGAGAAGGCTTGGCTCGAGTATATTTCCCCACCCTCACCCTCCGAGTAATGGCAAATTAAAAAAAATGTATTTAACGTTTAAAGGATACCATGCGTTTATGTTGGAGAACCCTTTCGCCATCGTCTTGAAATTGGCAAATTACAGGGGAATGGGGTGGGTTACCCCCACTATTAGCCCAGCACTCCATTACGGATCTATTTTACGCACATCTTACTTGACAATCTCGTCGAAAAAAATAGGAGAAAATTAAATGTAACGTCGTTCTTAGGCTAAGTTAATCAGGACGTCAATGAATGAAATAACTTTGTCATTTGCAAATACAATGAACTTTGTAGATTCTTCTGAAATAACAGAAAAATGCCCAAAAATTTTCAATTGTAAGCCGAAATTTAATTATCACACAGGCGGGTCCCAGGTTCTGTGCAAGTCACAAACTTTTCAAAGGCAAGCTCAATTAGTCTCTGTTTACAATTGACCTGGCCGAAATACGGTGATATATTAGCCGATAACATATAGTGCCATGATTTGGTGTACACACGAAATAATCATTTTAGTGAGAAATCTTGATTCAAAGATTTACATACGACCAAGATTTTCAATTATTTATACAACCATTCATCTTTTCATCTGTTTTGGTTTTACAATCCAGCATCGCGGCTTGTAAACTTTTATAGCTTGAACTGTTTAATTTATCTTCACTGTAAATGAACTTGACTTGTGGGTGAATCAGAAAATTTTCTGATTAAATCCAGTCCGTCATTGTTTTAACAAGCGTCAAACGAAAACATTCCCCATCGAGCTTTTGAAATTTTTGTGCGTTGTCATGATTATGAACCGTGACTATTTTTACTTTTGTTGTATCGCTCTTTCAAACATGGGTTAATTATTTAGTGAGGTCATCATGAGATACAAACTAAAGTAACGCAAACTATTAAATTTTGATCTTAATTTTATTGTTTTTGCACTTTTTTAGATGTGTTGTATGTCGAAATATGGAAAAAGCTGACTCTGAAAAATCTTTTTGAGGTGGACGTACGACCTTCGTTTACTGTTTGAGTTGGCTCATTAAATTAGCACTTACCTAGTTAACAAACTCTCCGCAAGACTTCTTTCAACAGTTTCTTTTAGCTTTGTAAACTTCAAACAGCTGCCCTAAATCCCGCGTAGCTTCGCAGCACTATGGCGCGAATTGAGCCTTTGATTGGCTTATATCATCGCAATGATGCGATTTTCCCGCCTTCTGCGGCAGCGCTCGCTACCTATAAAAAGGCGGGAAGGTCGCGCGTTCCTTCATACTAACAATGCACTGGAGAAACTGTGATCAAGAAGGCAGTCCTCCCAGGTTGGGCCTTCTTTCTGCACTTTGAGAGGGCCCTACTCTGCGTGGAGCCCAAATAATAAGGGTACACGGTGCATAATTTTTGTTAGTGGGTGAACCTGCGTACGCGCTCGTTTGCCCTTCAATTCAAAGCTGAAAAAGTTTCTTACTCTGTTGTTTTCTTGGTTCTTCTTCTCCCAGATCTCTTGTTTCTATTCCTGATTAATTCTTTTGCCCACTAATCTTTTCTTTATCAAGGATATTCTTTATCAAAATTTTGCTCTGTCTGAGCGCTCTAATCTTTATTTCAACACCCTGATAACAGATAACATTCATTTATCTAAAAAAAGCATAAATCTCAGTACTGCTTGTAGGTAATCCCCAGAGTGAATTAAAAATGCACAGAGTCCTTTCTACTTTTTCTGTGCTGTGCTGTGTACTGGAACATTGAAGCAACAAGCCTTGGAACGCGAACCTCGTGGCAATAATTGAAACATACTAATGCCAAATTCTCTTATCAAACCTTTACACTTTTTTATGCCAAAAAACGCAAGCTGAAAGAAAGAATATTGCCGAATTTAGATTGCTAAGTTTCGAATTCTTTGTAGATCTATAAGCAAGCAATTCTCTGTAATCAAATATTTACAATAAAATCCAGACTATATGTTTAATTACGGGAAGGGAAATTGTTGGTACTCAATGTTTTTGAAAATAGTTGATTTGAAACTTTAAGTTAACAAAGTTAAATTTAGCATATATTACACTCGACTTTATATGCCGAGGGCAAACTGAGAATCACTATAAGTCCCAGATTACTACCAGAGCGGAATTTTTCATACAATAAGGGCGACTTCTTAAAGTTCAATATCTTATCTGGAATCAACCCGGCTGATTTGCTCAAACTACAGATGACAATTTAATTTTATCGATGCATACGTTTGTTTGCAACGTAGGGAAGACAGCTTTAACACAGTCAATTTTGAAGGCCTCGCAGCTGACAACTCATTTAGCTTCTGGTTGAAACGATTTTTGTCCGAATCACTCCTTGGCGGATTATTGTTTCTGAAATATGTATTTGATAAAAGCTTCATGGACTCTTGAAAAGAGATCCAAAATTAAATGAAAACAAAGAGTTTTCTGGCTCTTATATCATTCTTTCTAAAATTGAAATTAAGAGAAAAAAGCACGATTTATTCTGTTTAAGAGCTATATGCCGACTACATCCTCTGTTTAAAGGAAAACGTTCTTTAAATAAACTGCCGCTTCCTTAGTATTGGATTTCAGTGCAAGTTAAATCCATTAAGGCTCCTTTTATTTAGCCTTTTTGTCTTCGTAAATATCATTTTTTCCTGATTGTGAATGCGGTTTTAATATGTTTTACTCGTTTCTCAGAGTAGCCGGCCCGCATCAAACACGGTGAAATCGTGTACTGTCAATAGAGCGTTAAACATTTTAACTAGCACTTCAACGGAATTTTGTCCAGCTCAGTTCCAAACACAAATATACTTGACTATTCACACTAACAGAAGGAACACTGGACATGGGAATCTCAAAATTTCGGGACGTATAAAATGAATAATTAATGAAGGCATTCAGCCGCTGTTTTGAACGGCGAACATCTTAACAAAGCAAACCCTTTCGGCTCAGCTCATTTCACTGCCGTTTTGTCGAAAAACACTATAAGATTAACCTTTGAGCATTAAATTATCCTTTTCTTAGGTTGTGAAGGTGTATTTGGTTCAAACTGCACAAAAAAGATCGAATGCGAATGAAGAAAGCATTTCAGTATGTTATGCATTTTAATGTTTTAGAATCCCACGCACCACCGAAAGTTATGTTTGTCTACCTACAAATATTTTTGTCCTCCAAAACTCCGCGCATGGCCCAGGATGTTTCTCAACCTTTCATAGAAGAGGAAAAGATCTGTTATTTAGGGCTGGAAAAGCTTCTTCGCTTTTCCTTCCTAGGAAGAACGGGACTTTGGGTGAAATCAAAAATTAATGCCTATATGTACACAAACAGAAGAAAGCGACAAGATAGAGCTATATTACAGAGAGAAGTATAAAGGTTTTTCAAGTAAGATTTCAGGCAATACTAACAATCATTCTGTACTAACAATTGAGGCTGTTTACAGCCAGCGAATAGCAGTACTCACAGAAGAGTTAGAACTGAGGGCAGAAATGTAAGACAGAAAGTCATTTTACGTTAAACTGACAAGATTAGCCGAGTTATATTGTCACGGTTTCGTAAGCGTTCAACTACAAGTTAGTTGTAAGAGATTAGATCAGGCGAATAAAATAAGACTGGAATTGAAATAAACAGTACAATAGTAACAATTGAAGCGTTCATCGTCTTCTGTCTCATGTCGCTGCCGAGTCAAAGTTTCTTCGTCTCTCACTGCCATCATAGCCACACCTAAAATGGAATCAACTTGTCTACCCCGCTGCGTTTGTTTACAGTCGCCACCGAGCTATTTCCATTTATAGCATGAGAGAGGCTGTCACCTGGCAACTGCCTTTTCATGATTCCTTAACTGATTGGTCCATCGCTGAAAGGAAATTGACAGCTTGCGACCTCAATGGCTTTATGCAATTTTTTATAAGCGTTATTTTTTTCCATTAGCTATCAATCGATCAGATCATTTGTCATTTTCGCCCGTCATGACGCCATACAAGAAGCCATGAAAACACACCTGTTTATGCTGCACGATAAATTCAATTGGGATTTCTTTTAATTTTCTTTAGTTTTTTTGAATGATATTTTGTTCTATTGCCCAACATAAGACAATATATAGTTTGTCAAAAGGCCTTAAAAATAATTCAGAATTTTTCACTAAAAAACTCTTAAAAAGTCTGTTTAATGATCTCCGAGATAATCTGACATGTAATTTAGAGAGGAAGACAAGTTTAGCATATGAAAAGAGTGTGTTTGTAGACGAGCTGACGGCGGCACGAAGGAAGAAAATGCAACTGCCAAAAGTACAGAAAATTTCCATTCACAAAAATAAATATAAATTATTTCATTTATGAAGGAATCAGCTTACTACAATCTAGACGAATCAATTTTTGGCATTAAAAACAAGAAATGTCAGGTAATCTTTCATGTTTATTAAAAAAAATCCAGGCATGCGCAGTGTTGTAGTAGTAGCAGGTGCGCGCATCCTGCATGCTGAGATTTTCCGCTTGCTGCGCGGGCGCCGTGCATCTAATTAGATGCCAAAATCTTTTGCATACATGATTCGGAAAAGTGGATTTAACAATGGAAGCTTTCAACTAAATAACCTTCAAGGACGCTTGATGCTTTTAATGTTTAATGCTACCAGGAACAAACTATAATTGGCAGCGGCCGGTTATTGTTTCGTTACGAAAAGCGCTTAGAAACAGGGAATGCGAGTGTTAACTGAATAAAAGCTTTTGTCCAAAAAACTGCTTCTTTTCATCGTTTAGAAAGCTAAAGAGATGAATGTAAAAAAGTTTTCAGAACGAGGATGTTTGATAAATTAAAAACTAGCATTTGCAAATGTAAATAGTTTGCAGCTTTTTAAAGGAAGAATCGATGGATCTGCTTAGTAATATGTCAATCTCAGACATTTGCTTTGTTGTGAACTTCGAAGTCTGTCGCTGATATAAAAGCCATTTTGACACAGAAACTACGCGAGGACAGAAAAAATGATGATTGGAATACATAAATAGATTTTAAGCCATAGCTAAATAGTGCACATGATGTCATAAAACACTTTTCACAATTTCAAAACTTAAGACATATCACAATAGCAATTACTAGTGTAATTTTCGTCACTTCCCTGGCACTAGATGAAAAAATTCGAAGAATTGACGCATGTATTCTGCTGTATTCGTAGCCAAAGTTTATTTTTGTTGAATCGCAAAAGCCTTTCGAAAATGCCAATACTAAAATAAAAGAAAATCCTTTCACTTCTTATCCCTTTTCTGCATCCACTTAAAATTCCCCTGACAATATACCCTAACACAAAAATATTATATAACTGGTACAGAGTGAAAAGTGGAAGATTCTAGGTGATTTAGCCAACTGGTGCTGTCGGGTAAATCAATGATTCTTGACATAAATTTTAATTTCAGGTTTTTGGTCAATTCTAAAATCACATTGGGGAGCTAGATAGTCTGAAGTGACAAAGAACACAAATTTGCTTGTGTGTGTATGTACCGAACATGGGTTATCCGGTTTAAAGACATCACTGAACATGCTGAAACATTTATAGTGCTAAAAACAAAAATAAAGAAACAAACAAATGCATAAATAAAAGGCCGAAAAGCAAAAAGCAAAATTATAAATATTTTCATATGTATATTGAATATTTAATGCCGCATCCTGCTTTCTAAGGGAGTTTCTTTATCGCTACATAATCTTCTCTTTAAGTGGTCTCCATACAGTTTGCCAGTACAAACTGAGAGAATTTGACATCGCATCAATACATTTTCCCTTAGAAGTCGTTTTCCCCGTGATATGTATGGAAGAAATGAAATTTCGGACATAGTGAATGTCGACACAATTGAAGGGAAGCCGTGATCATCTTGTTTCCAGCACCTAGGTGCACCAAAGTATCTTAATCAAAATTGGTTTAAACTGGTGGGTGTTACAGAAACGGTGTTGATCAATTTCTTGTGTATTGCACTATTTTGGCAGATCTAAACAGCAATGTCGATAATTACACGTACAAATTAAACCAGTAGACAAAAAGTCGTTATTCATTTTCTGTGTTTCTGTCAGTTTGCCTTGATTAGTGACAGTTTCTGCAATTATTGCCTGTTCACCTTATAAGCTAAGAAGCAATTTATTATTTTGTATATAATTATATGGCAGTGATTATTAACTGCGCAAACAACTATGTTGGTGCCAAAAAACAGAAAATAGAAATACTTCCTCAGTAAAGAATCCGATATCTGAGAAATTAACCATACACAAAACTACCGTAAAACTTTTAGAAAATGCATGATATATAAAGCGATGAGGCAGGGAAATAAATGTTTATTTTATGGCGGTGATTTAATGGAAGTGATATCGGTTGCAATGTGCGTTATCGTAATTTGAAGTTGTAAAATTAAATAAAAATATATAGTGCAAATATCTTTGCAAAACTGGCGTTGCATGTAATAGTGATAAACTAGATAGTTGTTACCAAGTCTCCGAGACAAGACAAAACTAACTGGGATTTTCAGTACTGAATGTAACTTTTGCTTGTCGCCCAGGTGATGACCAGCTTCATTTACGCATGCGCAAGTCACTTGATCACACATTGAACTTGCGTAATAGAAGCTCGTCCCGAATTGGACGAGAGGAAATTCATTTAACAAGACAAATAGACATCCCACAATAACGTATCCTGGATATAGCTATAAAAGCAGGACAGTTGAGTAGTTTCGCCATACTTACAATGCACTGGAGCAACTGTGATCAAGAAGGCAGTTCTCCCGGAGCGAGGCCACCTCACCACGCACAAACAGGCTAAGCTTCGCGTGTTTCCCACGCGAGTGGGTGGCGCGGTGTTAAATTTTTGTTAGTTGGGCTGACCTGCGTTCGCGCTTGTGGCCCTGAAAGTTAAACTAAAAATACGGCAAAATATAAGGAAGACATAAAACCACGTACACGAGAGTCGCGCGACAAATAGACTCCATTTTGTAGCTGTAAGTAATTCATTAGGTTAATTATAGATCATTGTAGGATCTGCTATTACTGTCATAAAATATCTAGATAGAAAGTTGTTTCATTCCTAGCTTTTCATTCCTAGTAATTATGAGGCGGTCAAGAGCGGACGCGTTTGTTTGCATTATTCACAGTGAGAATATTTTAGCTCGACTCAGTTTTTGAAGTATACAGCTGCCAAGGAATGACCGTTACTTATTTGCTTCAAAATAATAAAAGTAGGAAAAGTCTATATTGAGGTCTCTTCAGTTCATATTGTTTTTCATTTTTATTTTCCCACAAGAACTTCAGTGCAATGAACTCATATCTACCTTGTTTACGTTCTTTATATTACAACTATTGCAATTCCTGGTGGTTAATAGAATGGACTGGTCCTACCTCGACATATCAGCGTGACATCTCGATTTCCTTGAGTCAGATTTTGAGGCCAAACCTGATCGCATTTTTTTCTTTTCTTAATCATTTTTAGTTAAAACAAAAATGAAATTCGTTAACATTATCTTTATCCCCAAACCCAAGGTTCATCTTATCGATCAGACCATAAAGAAATTAAATGAAAACTGTTTTGTGTAATTGAGGTTTCATCGAACGCGCGTTATGCACCATCACAGCCTCTGCAGGTTATTGCAACTCGTAATGTTTTTGCATTGCATAAAGTAAGCAGTCCTTTGCTCTTTTCCTCTTGGATTCCTGACAAAGACGAAACACAACCAGCCGTTCAGCCTTGTGTAGATTGGGAAACATGAAACGAAGTTATTAATTTATGCCTGTGGTTTTTACCTCCGAACATCCGTTGCTTGTGTTGTTTACACAAGTCGACAATCGAAAAAAAATTACAGTTTTAAAAACACGATTGCCACAGCAAAGTAAGCATTTCGCAGAAATAAATTAAAGAAAAAATGGTCTCTTTTTAAAAATAAGAAAAATTATGTGTATTTTTTTAAAATAAATATGAGAACTGGACTGTAAAGTTTTTTTTTGGAAATGTATTTCACTTCTTGATTATCATCACATATTTGTCCCGAAGCCAGAATTACCCAAAACCCCAAATTAAGACGTCACTTGAATATATATAAATTTCATATATAGTCTTGGGAACTTGGGAAAAATTGGAAAACAAAATTAAACATAATTTTGGCTTTCATCATCCAGTATTTCAGCAGCGCAAAATAAGACAGCTGTTTCCTTGCCGGAATCTGAAAACAAAGGATTCACCAGACGCACCTTTCAAGACCTTTCAAGGTGACAATGTTCTCGAGTTGGTTTTCAAAGTGCCTGTTCATATCATTCAGGCTGGCACTTTTTCAATTTTTGAAAAGCAAATTTACATAAAGTTTTTGTAAAAGAAATATTACCGCGAGAAAGCATTGTATTTCGCCACAAACCGTGCTGTTTCGAAGCGGCCACCGTTAAATTTAAACTTCTAATCAAGTTGTACGCATGTAATATTTCTCACCGTAATCAAATTTACTAAAGCTTTAAATGCCATTTTTTTAATTACTACCATAGCTGATATACTCGGACGCCATAAACTCGAGTTAGGCTGCAATTTGTTGATTGTAGCAGCTTGTGCCAGAAATTAAATAAAATAACAACAAGTAATAATTTTTAAACGCATTCTAAAATAGTATTTGTCTTCCATTTGATGGTCTTTGAAATGTCAACGGTGAAACGGAGGCTTTCTTCCAACTAGCATATCCAATTTCCCTCTGTGTAAACCTACATGAAACGTGCCACTTTACTTGGACGCCATCTTTATTTATTAATCCAGCAAGCTCTTTAGTGAACAATGTTGTGTTTGGAAATGAATTTCATTGATTCACCATAAAAGATCGTCAAAAATAAATCAGTGCCTGCCTCAAGATCAAAAGAGTTATTCTCTCCACTGACTTTCATATGTTTCTTTTGTTTTTTGATCTGATAACTTAATAGTAAAAAGACATTCAGCATCCTGTAATGACGATTTTGTTTATTCACACCAGCAGTCTTTTGAAAATCTATCGATTCTATCGATATTATAACGAGAAACTGAATATTAAATCTGCACAAAGTCTACTAACAACTGAGAGTTGAGAAATTGTCGAAAATATAACTGATAACTGAGATTCCAGCACTTGATCCATGAAACTCTCTAAGTTGGTCCGCTTCAAGCTTATTATTTCATCAATCTACTTTCGAAGACATTTACTGTTGACACTAAGCCACTTTGAGTGTTAAACGCTGTTTTCATTGGTGTCTTTTCAGGCTTAAGTTATGTCCAGTGAAGGTAGCAGGCTAGTTAGATCATTTAACGTAAAAGAAAATGAATGATGTGTCAGTGAAAATATAGGCAAAGATGAAGCTATGGAAGCATTTCTTCTTATTTCTGTCACCAGAGAAATCTGTTAAGGTTGCTCTAAAGGGAAGTCTCAGAAATGGCTGTTGGTCGAGTTATTTTCTCTATAACTATAATTACATCGCACTTAGGTTACCATCAGCGTTAGGTCCCACAAAAATTGTTTGTTGTCCATCTCACTTCCTACCCCCCCCCCCCCCCCCCCAAAAAAAAAAAGTTTTAATCCCAGAAGTGTTCGCGCAGATGCTAGGTCCCAGCCCATCCGTTACTCGTTTCCAAAGATCGAGAGCCGTGTGCTTTCTTAATTAAAGTACATACACGTGGGTGACGATTGAATTAATTTACAAGCCATGTTCTAGAACATAGTTTTAGATGATAATCATATTTCACGTCCCATCGGGGCTTTTTCTACCAGGGTAGAAAAATGCCAAGAGGTAAAAAAGGGCAGCTTCGAATAAGAAAGATTGAGAATTACTGTAATTACAGCGCGACGAGCCTTAGTGTGGCCACACAACAAACATTTTTGACAAGTTAGCCAATCAGAGAATTGAGTTGTCCCGCCTCCTTGTTAAAAGCGCGACAGGTTTCGTGAGAACAGCTTTGAAAATTCCTAGGAGGCGGGAGAGCTCAAACAAATTCGTGCTCTCTGATTGGGTAATTATAACTTGTCAAAAACGTTTGTTGGATGGCCACACTAAGGCGCGTCGGGCTGTAACAAACTTGAAAATTTAAGACTAAACTTTGATGCGACACCCATGCTAAGGTGTACCTCCTTTGTAAGAGTCGCCTCCAGTCCCTACTCTTCTCTATATTTAGCCTGGAAAAATAACTGACATTGTATTATAAAGTCAAGTGACTTAAGTCTTTTACAGGTCACATGCAGCCTTGAGTAAATAGTTTGGCAGGACCGTATTGTGTGTAGGTTTACATTAGAGAATGTGTGTCATTTACAAAATGTGATGCGCCTTGACGGGTTTTCATTGTTACGCGTTCAATTGTTCGTATTTTGTACAGCAAACCCGTCTGTGGGGTTTATTTACCGTCTGTTTCCTTTAAGTTTCTTGTTCATATTTAAGCGCAGAGGACGAATTCCTGTGTTGAAAGGTACCAATATATGCCTATTTTGGTAGAGGGATTGTAATCATTGTTGATTCAGAAGATCAGATTTATAAATGCATGATAAGTTTTGAAAGTTGGACATTATTTCTACCCTAATATAACTGCTAATTTAGCTGGGGTATCAAAATTGATTAGCTGTTGTAGTCATACTATATAATTAAAGCATTAGCACTTGTTTGTCTCAGGCAGTGATCAAGCGAAACTTAACCTAGTTTTTCGTTTAGGGCTCGAAGGAATGCCTGTTTAGAACAGTTGGAGGGTTAAATGGGCATTGCCTCGCAATTTTAGCACAACTTTAAAAAACTAAAACTTGTCTTCGCTCAAAGGAAAACCAAACATAATAGTTTAGTTATGTTACCGAAGACTATTAATATTACTGCATTGAAACCGTTTCCTGACGTCTGTTGTTATCGATGCCGAGGATGGAAGTGGATGGCAAATTGAAAAAATTCGCCAATTTTTTCAAAATCTCGAGCGATCTCCTGAAAAAAAGAGAAATCAACTATTATGGTTTGCTCTCAATGTTAAATTTTCATTTGTTATCTTCTTCACAATTCTGCTGGAGCATTTTTGCACAATTAAAGGTATTAAATAATCACTTTAGCACATAATTGACCTCCAAAACCACCGTGACAGTGCCCCTTAATAACAGTAGCTGGGAACCGTCTCCGTTATTTTCTGGTCACAGCAAGCTTAACTTTATTTAGACTTTATCAAAACGATTCGAATCAGGGAAAACCTCGTTAACTGATGATTTTTACTGCTGTAAACAAGAGACAAAGCAGCAATCTAAAAAATATGTTGAAACAAACAAGCCATCCTGCCTGTGTAAATAAATTTTAATATTCGACTTTTGGATAACAAAATGCTTTTGTTCTTGAATCATAATCCCTGCTAAAATTAATCCACTTCAATTGTGTTGAAACAGTCCATTGTCCACACGGGTAAATCATCACTGAGCACTTTCAAAGACAATTGTTTGTGTTTTTTTTAAGAACTGAACTGTCATGGAGCCAATTCTTGAGCGGGCGATGCTTATTTTTGTCGCAGTTGGGATGTATAATGGTAAGATGTTTGCAGCGATAACATTGAGGAATTGTAATGCAGAGCTATTTTCGATTAGATGGCGTGCGATGCGTGATGCGTGTCACGTGGGGGGGGGGATTTAACAATTTGCCCAAAGAATTCTTCCAAGTTGGCTTGACCAAATTCCCCCCACCCCTCCCCCCCGTGGCACGCATCGCACGCTATCTCAAATAGTAATAGTCCGGCGGTGTTGATATAGATTATGTTAATGGCCGCGCGAAGGTACCAAATTTCTCTTCGAGTGTTGGAACGTTTCAACATGAGAAGAGAAATTTCGTGTCTCCAAGCGGCCATGTAATACTCTATTTCTCGTATAAAACCCCCCTAAACTTCCAAACCCTTTTACTTTTGCTGCGAAAGGCGCGATTTATTACCCAACCATAGCAACGGTGATATCTTCACATGTGAACATAATATGTTATTTTCACGTGTGAAGATATCATGTTTGAAGATCGCGTGAAAGCTCACCTGGTACTTCACTGCTGTTGTTCTAGTTTTCATCCTTTTCTATACGTAGATGCGTGTAGCTGACGAATTGACCGAGTTTAAATAAACTTTTACTTACTACTAACTTACTAAACTTACTTGATATATATCCCATATTTCATGTGCATGTCCAGACGCCTTGTAACTCCTTATGCTCAATACACAGTTGAAGTGAGAATGCATCAACTCGGTCACAAAACTTTCTATCTTGTATCAACAGGGTTCTGTGCAGGAGAAAAAGTGTCAGTCCATTTTCATGCGAGCGGTGTTATATTGAACCACAACTTTACAAAAGAGTTTTTTATGAAAGACAGGAAAGATTGTGAACCATGTCAAAATCTCACTTATGATGTAACAAAAGGGGTAAGTACGTTATGTGTCGACGACTGTAAATGACGCAATTGCAATGGCCGCCTTGATTTGCCAAAATGGCACGTAATAGCAATTCCAAGAATCAACAGAACTGGCTTAGTTCTTAATTAAACGGTGAGGTATTGAAGGTTTGACATAGTTTGGACTCGTGGAAATTCTTTCTTGTGACTTATTATCATCGCCATTTTTTGACTCATCATCAAACGTAAGGATAGATTTTTCTTTGCTGCAAGATGAAATGCTGTCAGTTCTATTTTGTAATAGTCCTTACAGTATCTTAGTTTTTTTGTATTTTTCCATTTCAGTTCTGGAAAATGTTTGACTTTTTTGTTCAAGTCGGCCTATTCAAAGATTCCTCCTTACTAAAAAAGACATCTGAGGGCGTTTTCTTCAGGTAGGAAACGGGAAAAAAAAACTAGTAAAAATGCGAAAATAATAAAAGGAAAAAAGAGGTTATCTCTATTTAAAGAAAATGTAAGCCTCGCGCCAAGCAGCAATTTCCCGCCTTGGCCACGCCCAATGAAGTTGACCGCGTGATCGAAGATTGGTGACGAATGACGTCGCTTCAGCCAATTCCTTTCTTTGAGTCAGCAGAATTTGAACACCTCACAACAACACAGCTATCAGACATATTATTCGGGTGAAATCACTTTCAATTAATTATATTTCTGAATTAACAGTGAAAGTAACAGGAAGATTTGAGGCTTCCTGACTTGACGTCACGGCCCGTTCTAGAACCAGGCCTCTTTTTTAGTAGCAACTCACGGTCATCTTCATTGGGCGTGGCCGACGCGGGAACTTTAAAGTTCTATTTGTGGCAAAAATGTTGCGGAATCCAAAAAATAAAATTGGAATACTTGCTTATGCAATATAAAGATATCAAAACAATAAAAACCCCGTAGGCAAAATAGACACTTTAAGCGGCAAGGAATATTTCTACTTGCCCCTGGTTAGGATGCTAGTCCATCGCAGGGTTACCTCCGCAGCAGTATTTCGCCGGTACCCATTTATACACCTGGGTGGAGAGAGGCACTGTGCGAGTAAAGTGTCATTCCCAAGGACACATCGCAGTGTCCCGGCCAGGGCTCGAACCGTCCGATCCACGGTCCAGCGCACTAACCATTAGGTTTCCACGCATCCCACGTGTACAGGTATCTCATTTATACGAAAAATTAATTACTTTTTAGCATATGATTCAGTATTTCAGCATTAGCCTTCGCGTTTGTTATACATGTATCTATATCCTCCTTTATATGGTCAGTCAAACATTTGATTCTACAGACCTCCATCACTTGGCGGCCTGGCAATAAATGCAACGGAGAAATCAGAAGTACCACGTGACAAGCAAAAAGAAGAAACGTAAGACATCGAATGTTTTGCTAAATCAACTCTCCCTGAGACGGACATCACTGGGACGCGCTCCAACTGCCCGTCTCATAGAGATGTCTGACTTATAGTGAGTTTACTGAGATATAGAAAAGGGAAACAGCGCGCTGAGACCGACAGCTGTGGTTCGTCTAGAGGTTCTGTGGTTCGTATAGAGGTGTCTGGTCCGGATTATAGAGAGTTTAGATACTGTAACGTAAAATGACTGAAAAACGGCGCGCTGAGATCAGCACCGATTGTCCGTGTTATAGAGGTGTCCGGTCCGGATTATAGAGAGTTTAGATACTGTAACGTAAAATGACTGAAAAACGGCGCGCTGAGATCAGCACCGATTATCCGTGTTATAGAGGTGTCCGGTCCGGATTACAGAGAGTTTACATTACTTAAATTTCCAGTCACAATTCAAATGAAGTTTACAATAATGAACTCTATTCGTTGATTGTGTTAAATTTCAGCGGAGTTTACTTCATCATGGTAATGCGATTGGATCTGAATGTAACTGATCCGTCCAGAAATCTTCACGATCTCAAAGTTTTGATACAAAACTCATGTTGGTTGTACCTCAGATCTGTCGTGTATTTTCAACTTCACCCGGATGTTATGTTAAACAGCACAGCATTTAATTTCCAGGTGGGTATAAACGTCGTTCACTTAGCCTTCTATGTACACTGTATGTAAGGGTGAACAGGAGGAACGTGATGCAGGGGTAAGACAACTATTTCCAGGTATTATTATAAAGAAAAAAAATAACAGAATTGACCATTTTCGCATGGCCCATAATACACCTTGTTTACCCCCCAAAATTTTGCATAACCTTTGTTTCCCAATTCTCCTGGGTATTACAGTAGTCTTCGAGTTTTATTTCTCAATAAAGGTTGATTTTATTATTATTATTATTATTATTATTATTATTATTATTATTATTATTATTATTATTATTATTATTATTATTTCCTGTTATACTTTCAGTTCAGTGGAATGCATAGCGATTCAATTCATGCATCAATTCAATTTCATTCACACTTATTTTAGATACATAAATTGGAGAAGTTAACAAAAAATACAAAATCAGAAAAAGGAAAAATTCCATTAAAAGTGTATAGTGGCCAATGGAGCAGAAGCTTTCGATTTGGTCACTACCACAGTAAAATTATTGAAGATTATAAACTTTGTTTAGAAGGAGTATAAATATGGTGTAATAAAAGAGAAATAAATGCAATGATTTTAACACTCATCTGATTACAAAGGGGAAACTATTTATATTCTTTATTAAATTGATTGAAGAACATGCATTGATATCAACTGGAATCATTTCCCAAATTTTGGAGGCCAATACCTTAAATCTTGTTAAGCCATAATTTTCAGAAGCTCCGGGATTACTGACAGTGTTTTCTTATTCTTTCAGGAAATTACAGAATCCCAGGTTTCCGGCTATATAAAGCTGTTGAGGAATAACAACAACAGCAACAACAACAATAACAGCAACAACAATAACAATAATCAAGAGTCGCTTGCGGCTACATCCCTTGTCGGAATCTATTTACTTGCTGTGGGCCTAACCTTAACAACCTGGATTACATTATAAGAGTGTCCTCTTCCATTCAAGAGGGGGTGAGGGGGGACGGGCAAGCCGTTGTTATGGAAGATTTCTAAACGTCATCTTCTTGCTTAACTCCCTTACTTTTTCAAACGCATTGATAATTCATCAAGCTAAAACAAAGAAAATCAGAAACGTGACCCGGCCAGCCGGCCTAATTACCCGGCAGCTAGCAAATTTTTACGATAAATATATTTTTTCGTTTTCTCTGAAGTTTTAGTTTTAGTTTAAGTTTTAGCTCGCAGTTCGTCAAAAATACTCCGTTGCGCGTCATATTTTCAACTCTCTTCTCGGTGTTTGGAAATGTGATGAAACACTTTCTCTAGTGTTTAATTTATCACGTCTCAGATAAGCTTTTTTGTTTTTTTTTTTTACTGTTTGAATTAACGTCATTAGAATGATTTTTACCTTTCTACTTATTTTATTTGTGAAGCGCATTCGAATTTTCTCTATATAAATATATTTTATTATTATTATTATTATTAATATCATTTCGTTATTTAGACCACGGCATCGATATATATTGACGTTTATTATTTTCTCGTGTAGTAATCGAATGGCCAGGCATTATTAGATACTACGAAAATTAACATAATCCATTATTTGAGTAGCGTATATCACAAGTAATGTCATCTTCACACTTCACAGCCATTCAATTGTACATTTTAAGCTGGTAAGTGATGCCTGAAATCTATTACGTGTTGCGATGGGAAGTAGTTGGAAGTTGTTTCCTAACATAAGCATATTCTTAATTACAATTTTTCTTTACAATCTTTAGAATTCACTAACAAAGTGTATCCTTAAAAACGCATAGTTCGATCACGTCTCTAACCTCTTTCAAAGTTTGTCACGTTTCTCTCTTCGTACTGTAAAACTTTTTTTCGAGGCCTGTGGAACTCGCAACTGCCAATGGTGAGCTTCGATCAATAGGTCGAATTATTTTCAGTGATTATATGCCGCCACCTCTTGAATTTTGAACTGACTCACGAAAGTTCGAAAGACTCAGACAAGCCACGATAATTATCAGTCGCCAAACCAGAAAAGAGTGGAAAGGTTGGAAAAATAGTTATAACTTGATTTCAGTTAAAAACTTTAGTTAAAAAGTTTTTGATCGAATTGGTAATGATCTTTTTATTGTTGTGAATTCCTTCCGGTTACATATAATCTTGGAGAGGAGTGCTCTCTTTCTTATACACGATAACTTATAAAAATTCAAAAAATCTAATGATGAAGTGAAGACTTCCAAAGTCTTGAAGAATTAAAAGGGCTCACTAAAGAGAGAAAATTGTTCCCCTAGCTAAATACTTCAGGCAGCATTTGATTTTAATGCAGATTGGAAGAAATTGAACTTTCTTTTCAGGATAAATACTTCCTTAAATATGGCGTTTGTGTATGCATGTTATGCCCCGATGTTGACTAGTTTGTGGGAATCTTAATATAAGGGTTTTTGCAATAAACGCCCACATGTCATTCGATGTTCATGACGAACGTAAGAGTTGCTAGAGACGATAGCCGAGAGCAACTTTAGCTTCTAGAGTGTTCTCCAAACTTCGCAATTGCAAGGGCGCCATAATTCGAGATCATGAACAAATTGTTTTATAACATTGGTGGTACGAATCGCACAAAATAAACTTATGGCGAAACGGGCACTATTGTATTTTGTACACGCTTACGCTGTCAGTATTTGATGGCGCGGCTCTGGTAATATAATGAATATTTGAATTTCAGTTTATTTTTTTAATTGGGAAGAATTAATAAATTTTTGAATGAAGTTAGAATCAAATCTGACACAAAACAATAGCGTGACTTCGCTCTCGTGTATGTCCATAATTTAAATATACTTGCAAACAAACAGAACACAGCTATGGTGTAAGGTATGTAACTCAAACAATCGCAAAATATCTAGAACATACGTTAAACTGTTCAATCACTGATAATCCTTTGAGCCAATCAAAAATGCAGCACCTTCGCGGCACCAACAAGAGCATGTTAGCTCAGCTGCCATTGGTTGTCTCAACTGCCAATCAAAATTGTTTGAAGATTCAATGAGAAGAACAGTTTTCACTCCCAAGAATATATTTCTTCCATTATGGTGCTCGGTTATCGAAGCTAGTTAAAGATGAACTGAAAAGAAAAACATTTTAACTTAATGAATTGTTTAGAAAAATTTGAGACCTTTACAAAAACGTTCTAACAGCACATTACGTGGTCTCGAAGAAATCCGTTCAGTTTTATAAGGTGAGTAGGCTCAGTTTTTGCAGCTGTCGCTCTTGTGGCTTAGGTGATATTTAAAATTTACATGGAAGGTACGTACAATCAAAGGTTGTGTCTTTTTGACTGCGAATTCAGTTACAGCCTAATTGAAGGGGTGATATCAATCAGAAGGAAATAAGATAGTTATGTACCAAGTGAATTATGCCCTAGCATCTACTGTCCATTGAAATAAATCAGTGAATAATCTGTAGCGATGTTGGCATGAAAATTTCCTTTTCCAGTTCCAAATCTTCCATCTGATCAAAAGGAATTTTTGGTTCTGTTAATTTCGCATATACTGATAGATCATACAGAAAATAAGATAATAAAAGAAGGCAGTTGAAATGATTTCATTAATTTCTGATGTGATCATGTCATTTTGTGCTTCGAAACTCCACAGTCATAAGTCATATTTTAGAACAAATTAAATACTTGTCATTCAATAACCAATACGAAATGAAGAAACTGCCATTCTTCGTGAGATATATTCTGAAACAGACAACGGGTTGACTACAGCATTTCCGATAAAAATACAGTAAAACCAAAAGTGTTCAATTGAGTGTAGTTTTAAACCAAATGATCTTTAATGCGATAATTAAATAAGTTAATTTCTGCTATTTTTATCACTTTTATTCTTGCATCAACCATAATAATAAAAAAATGCGACAACAAATGTGCATGTCTGTGTATATTAGCTCCTATTATTCAACAAATTGTCACGTTGCCCATATATGGTCATGAAGCGATTTTTATCCGTACTTGACACTTCAGATATCCTGCGATTTACGTTAAGTAACGATAATTCGGCTGAAGTCTCGCAAAGCTCTGCACAACAGCATCTTTTCTAGCTGTAAAATGCGCTTCGTTGTCAATTTGTTGAATAATAAAACAATTATCCTGCTCAATCTTGAGGAATATCGTCTGATTTTAGCCATCGCTAAGCCAATGAAAACTCTTGAATGCATTATCCAGTGATCTATAAAAGGCATTAGCACTAACATAAGTGAATTTATTCGGCATGAAAATAAGTCACCAACTCACAGATATTAATATATGCTAATCATTTTTTTGTTATCGTTAGTTTAGGTCGGGGAACAATACAATAAAATCCGGTACTTTCGTTGTGGATTTAGTGCTTTTCCTTCGTTATACCATAAAAAAAAACTGCTAGCTTTATTGTTTCATTCGATTGTTTGAGCATCACATACCTAAATGATATATAAAATTGCCTAATTGCACACAAGTAATCAATTCAGCATTCATGAAAATAGTGACAAGCGAGGAAACCGTTATTGCAAAAGTAAGAACCGAATATGTATTATTATTAAAAACTAGCTATCATGGTGTATTGCATCTCCTGAGTTTTGATTGGTTTAGAGGCAATGGTATATGAGCTCATGTACCATTGTATGGTAGGTGTACGCGTAAAAGAATGCATTTTTCGCAATGTTTATACAATATGTTTAAGGCGCTTTTAATAAAACAATTATTCCACTCACACTTGTTGGATATGAGATGGTTATAGCCAACTCGGCGCTACGTGCCTCGTTGGCTATCTACCATCTCATATCCAACAAGCGCGAGTGGAATAATTGTTAAATATAATTTTAATTAGTATATACACAGTCAATGATCTTGGTGTTTTAAGCAATCTGATTGGTTCGCTATCTCTGGCTAATGAGCATTATTCACCCCCTACCGAGTGAATAATGCGTAAGCCAAACAAAAACAAAATGGCGGGTGTAAACTCGCTTTTCGCCAGTGTTTCAGAGGTCAATTAAATCGATTTTCAATGGTTTCCTTCTGAAAATGTTGTTGAGATCACTTCCTGTGTATATACTAAAACAATTATTCTTCTCAATCTCGGTGAATAGTGGCAGAATATTTACCTTGCCGCTTCGCGGCTCGGTAAATATTCTGCCACTATTCACCTCGATTTCAAAGAATAATTGTTAATTGGTAGAATCCTATGTGTATACAAAAGCTTCTGATTGGTTGACAGAATGCGACATCATTATCTCGCTTTTCCGAAGTCTCGGAGGAAGTTTGGAAATATTACTGGATAATCCAATTCTCTAGAAAACTATAAGACTGAAGAACATTCACCTCGGTTACTTTCACCAGGGTCGCCTGTCTCTCTAAGCCAGTGGGGCCTGGGGCCTGCTGAAACACGATGTGTTAGCTATTATTCGCCAATGAAACAACCCTTTAAAGCTCTCTTCTAACAAACGAAAATGGTGTCTTTTTGAACCATTTATTGTAATATATCCTATTCATATACTTGGTACCACATTAGGCTCCCTTTATATTACTTGCTTCACTTTATGATTGGTTTAAAATAAGCTCACGACACCCATTTAAAGTCGCGGTTTACCCCTTGACCATAAATACATTCATAAGGCAAAATGCTAGTAGCTGTGTTACTTTCAAAATCTTTATATCACGAACGTTTGAAAGCCGATTCCGCTTAAATTTAACAGAAATATTGGAGAATCATGGAAGTGCATAAGGATTGTTTTCTATTAAATGGATCGGTTTTTGCGGCCATGCTGTAAGCCACTAAAGCTTACTTTGTCTAAAACGCAACGCGGTTTTGTGCCCACATTTCTCCTCGAGAAGAACTCAAAGAATCTTGATTTCACTGCTCAGTGATTGATTACCCCTTGCCTGTCATATATCTGACTTTCGTTGAAAGGCATTAGCGTTTAAAGGCGCAAAATTTGTCATGGCGGTATTAAAAGTCTTCAGTCTTTCCATCTGAAGCTTATTTAAAAATTTGGCGTCAGATATGACAATCTACGATACGTCTAGTTTACCTCCCTACCGTTTCAGTTCATGAAATTCTCTATCCGCTCTGAAGTCCTGGACGCAAAATTGCTTGTTTTATCCTTCCGAAGGCTTCCCGAACAAACACGAGTGAACTGATTAAGGAAAAACTACAATTATAGTGATTTTCTTTATGGGTTTGTATTTCGTTGTGTAATTAACGCAATGCTCTGGTTTGCATAAAAAACCCTCTGTAGCAGACCCACTGAAACCCTACCCAGTGGATTATTTTCCCCTACCCAGCAGAAATTTAGTCTCCCCAGTACGCATTGAATATTTTGATTTTGCCCAGTGACTGTGCGGCGTGATTGTTTGCAAAACAATAATAATAAATAAGAGACAGAAAACAGAAAACGAGCGGACCCAGTGGGAAATTAGCCAACCCGATGAAGTTTTTTCCCGAAAACCCAGTGAGGACAAATATTCCACTTTGTGTATTACAGAGGGGTGTCATAAATCTAAAACTTTTCATCAGGTTAATTCAAGCCGTGCAAAGGCAATCTGATCAGTTCTGTTACAAAGCAAAGATATGAGGGTTTTTTTGTTAGATATATTTTTTAAAAGATTGCGCTTTCGTTTAAAACAAATAAATACAGACGGCTAGATTGCATCTATACGGACTGACAATCGAAATGTGCAAGAAGTTTGTGTTACAAACGTCTACATGCGGACGTCCGATTTAACTCCTGACTAGAAATATAAAAGCGCATTTGAAAATGTATATGACAAATGCGTTATACAAGCCATTACCATTACCATTACATGATTTGAATCACGTGCAAATGCTGAATAGTCGACGCACGTCTTGAATACTTTTAACGCAAATGGGTCACAAATGCATAATATATAATGATGATGCTGTCACCCGCGACCTCAATCAATCAGATGCTAACCAAAACCAATTGGCGCCAAATGCATTAATGTTTTTGTTTCGCACTTGCGCCATGGCGTTTCATTGCTCCATCTCTCCAAAGTGCTCTTATATCCACAACTAAGAGCAATAAACATTTAATTTTTCTTTACAAAATCAATAATGCAAGACAAAAATCAAGTAATAATTAGCAAGAAAGGCATCATCTTGGTGACAATGTCTTAATGTATCACCAAATTCTTCAAACTAGCACAAAGCCAAAACAAGCATATGGAAATTAAAGTGTATTTGGCTAAGGAGATTCTCATTTCTCACGGTACGTGACTTTTGTAACATGCCCTTGATGGTTTCAAACATATAATTGTCATTTCTTTTTTAAAATAACGACGTGTAATTTGTTGCCCCTGACGTCACCTTTTTGTATTAGTTGAAATGGAACATTCCTGTGAGTCCTTTGTTGTTAGGAGTGTACCGACCTTATCTGTTGTTGCTGTCCTTGGAAAAGAACAAATATCAAAATCTGCTGTTCCTACTAAAGAAAAGATAAACAAAATCGTTATAAAACTTTACTCGTTCCCATGCCATTTGCAGCTCTGTACATGACGGTTCTGTGTGTTTTTTAGTGTTAAACCAAAGACCTGATTTTAGGACGATTCAGAAAGTCGGGGGGACGTTTCTGGCTGGATGCATGCATGGTTTGCTACATGATTCACAGTAACATTTGATCAGGCGTTACTCATGGCAACTCGTTAAAATGTAAATAATTCTAAAATGTTCTCATGTGTTGCAACACGAGTTGAAAATTAAAATACAAATTGTCACGATTCCACACCTACATCTTGAACGCATTCTAAAAGAGATGTTCGCCACAGAGGATTGAAGGTGCGAAGCTCTATTTGATCTCTTGCCATGCCAGTTTCCCAGTTAGAGCAAAATAAACGGGGGATTTGATTTGACATTTTATGTCTGTTTAGAGACAAAATGTCGACTTATGTGTACTATACAGTTATTGAAGTATAGAATTTGAATGTTTTCTGAATGGACGTTGAAAACAGGTGAATAAAGAAATGGGCAGATGTCAATTATTATGTGACGGTTTCCACTTCCATTTGTACCCAGTAGCTCTAATTTCTCAAATTTACTTTCAAATTTCAAATTTACTTCCATCTAGAAATTGGCCTGTTTGGCAACCCAGGGATTTTAAATTTACGAAGAAGAAAAAAAAAACACTCTAAAAAGTTCCCTGTTTCCGTTCATATTCAAGCAGATCAAACGAACTCTTGGTTTGAAAGGTAATATGTTTTTATTTTGTAATCATTTTATTATTCACATAAATAAGATTTATTTTGCTTTTCTTTGCGCTGTAAAAGCCAATCTTAAAATTCAAGCTTTTTATAACATACCCTTACGTTAGTCAGAAGAGTTATCAAAAGGCCTACCATCCGTTCCTTCCGTTAGCAATTAGTTTGTACAGGAAGGCGAGGAGAGATTTTCAAAGGGAAAGCTGTTCATTGTCACGAGTAATCCCATATTCAGAGAGCGATCGGGCTGGCACATTTTTATTCCCTTGGAAATTTAATTACCCCTGCAAAAACAGTTACAATATGGCTGCAGGAGCGAAAAGTATCTAGTAATTTATATAGAGGTAAG
>OX393564.1:1817056-1842056 GCA_947652115.1 Blastomussa wellsi | reverse complement strand
TAAGTCTTAATCTGTGCTTGGTTCAGTTATTGGTTATTTATTCATTCGCCTTTTAACAAAAGAACAATTTAAAATTTATCGTCTTTAAAGAGAGATTGTCTAAACTTTTTTCGTCGTTGCAGTTGTTTCCTTATTTTTGATAGCTGTTCGTTACTATATGTCCATCTGTTACTTTAGTTGTTGTTGTTGTTTTGTGAGCTCGCTAATCTTAATCTCAGCTTCAACCTACCTTAAGAGTTTTCTAGACATTTTACTTTCCGATGTTAAAGTTTTCACCATTTCTTCGGTCTACTTGCAGTAATCCCAGCTGTGATCGTGGTCATAACTGTTCTGTCAGAGCCTAATTCTTACGGCTTCCACGTCATGGACAACAACAACGAAACTCTGTAAGAAAACTAAATTTTTGTTTCATCAACGAGAATACAATTCAACAGCTTAGTTGATAGTAAAATAGGCTAGAATGATTTGCACACAAGTAGGGGGTGGGGGTGGGGAGTGGATACCACACCCCTTGACGTTTTTCTCTGAAAATGCGATTTAATCTGTGATGCCTTCGGTAGCAGTTAATGTTCATTCATCCTTTGCGGAAATTTTTATGTGCTGTGTTTTCGATGTGGCCAGGATTTTCGTTGCTACCACAGCAACAGCATAATTACATACACGGTTCGCCAAATATCGACTTTTTAAAATAATTATTCATTTTCCATTTTTCTCGCAAAATAGCGAAATTCATGCACACTAAATTAGCGCTGGCTTCATTTTACATCCATATTTTCTGAATGGCGGCTCCAATGACGTCAGATGACGTATAGCCAACAAAAATTTTATCATGTAAAGAATATATGACATATATGAAATAATTTAGATTTCTGTCTTAAGGGGGTTTCACTTCTAATTGGTTGAAGAAGTGGTGCGACAATTTTAACCCAATCACTAAGCGTATTAATGTAAAACCAAAGCAAACGCCAATTGATGTGGACAATTAAGTAAAAATTTCTCCATCTCAGTTAGTGAATGACCCCGGAAGTGTTTTCTGCCTCGATTTCAGGTGCTGGATGGACGCTGACGCTTTCTACGGCGCGTTCCTCGCTCCAGTCCTCCTCCTAATGGTTGTCAACGCCTTCATTTTCCTAGCGGTGATGAAAGAAATATACAACATTCCGCACATGTGTGAGAAAACCAATCGCCTATCCCACTTCAGAGCGACAGTGTCAGTTTTTATCCTTCTCGGCCTCAACTGGTTATTCGCTGGTTTGGCTGCGACTGTCGGAACGCTGGTTTTTCATTATCTCTTTACCATTTCCTGCTCGTTCCAAGGTTTGCTCATTTTCCTGCTGCATGGAATTATCAAGAAGGACTTCCAAGACGCTTGGCGCATGCTCACCACGAAAAACCGCGTCATGGAGATGATCCGCAGCAGCAGCTTTGGCGCTAAGACCATGAGTATCTCGTCCCAGACTTCCTCATTTGGGGTACAGGGGCGTGATAATCCAATCTCGCTGAGCAGCTCGACAGGAGGGGATTCTGGGATTGAGATTCAAGTAGGCTCCAGTATAAACATTTAACGTATTGAAGATTTCGACTGAAAACACTTTCAGAGCAGAGTTCAGATCAAACAAAAACTGAAATTTGGCAGATTGTGATAGATTCGCAATTTCCCTTGAGAGGAGCTACGTCTTGGAATCGTCTTCCATAAAACACATGTTTACTGTGACGCACCGTAAGCGTAAAGTGTTAAAATTGTAGGGAAACTGGTCATTCCCTAACGGCGGATTGGCCAAAATGGCAAGGCGAGGTCACATTTAATCCTATTCTATATAAATTCACTGTCAAGTCGTCCATTTTATTAGGCTAGATCACTGATATAATCGAAGCAAAGAAGTATCCAAGCCATTATATATCTTAAAAGCTCGTCCCCTTATACATGTTATAGCAGAGAGAAATTTATTCCACCAACACGACCGCATGGTTTACACAATGCACGCTCTGCTACTCACTAGCTCAATTGTGTAGTACCCAGGCCAGACTGGGAGACCTAGCCGGGTTAGATTTCATTCAAACTGGTAAAAAGCGGAGCTTATATGTTAGTGGTCGTTAAATTTCCTTATGACCAATGACGATTGTATAACAGAAACGATCTAGTCATTAACATTACTTATCATAACTTATCGCATTTCCAAGTTGCTTTCTAGCTCTGTTTCAAAACGAGTCTTGAAGGTTCAAGCTTGACGGCGGGAGGCCGCGGCTCCACAGGTTATTGGGTTGAAACATTAGAGAGGTTGTAGAGGAGTCATATTTGTATAGTGGTTAAAGCAAGCTTAAGAATGTAAAACTTAATTGTTCAGGTGAAAAACGAGGACACATTGTCCAGTGTAGGATGCTTATAATATGGTTCGTCTACTTTCTCGACCTGCAACATTGTAAAATTATGTCCATACGTATTTATAGATCTTTTAGCTCTTTAAAGCGCGTTTCAAAGGCTAACGTCTTTAACGCTGGAGTCATAAGTTAAAAAGTGTATTTTCAACCAAAGGGTTGCGCTTCAAGCTGCAATATTTGTTTTGGAAATACTATTTTTCGTTTATTAAGTAATACGCACACTGTGCGTGCCTATAACTCGATTTATTTTGATTTTGATTGAGCAGGCCAGTTAATGAGCAGTTTGGTGCTGGTCATACCAAAACTCTCACTTATTTATTAAAGATTTTTCTAACTATCAAATTATTGTTTCTACAGAATTGAAGATTAAAATTGAAAAAACTGATTCCCTGTTTGCTGTATACTGTCTGAGCAAACTTTCATTTAATTCAAACTTGTTTTCAAGTCGAATTATGTCGCCATGGATACTATTGTAATAAAAATTTATGTTAGAAAATTGTCTGTTCCTTAATTTTATGATCGTGACAACTAGAAAAGAGGTAAAGAAGTTTTTAAGTTTCACTGAGAGAAGTTAACCATACCGGACCACGAACCCGAGAGGTTTCTCATTGTTCAGTTGTTTTCAGTGAATATGTTATTTCATTTACCTCTAATATGAAAATCATTTAGTTCTTATAGCTTCCGGCCGTTGACAAAAACAGCATGATATCAATTCGTTATCTAATTTCGACATCCTATCCTCGATTTCTGGGATGTCATTGGTCCATGTAAAGACCCCGAGACAATACCAATAGATTAAATAACTGTGACGAATAAAGGAAATTTAAATATTTTTATTAGAACAGTTTTCGTTTAATAGAAAAAATTCTGCAACTGCAGTTTAAAGGGCTTTATATAGAAGAACTTTTACTGGCTTCTAAAACCATCGTGTTTGTCAGATGCTACTACAAGGTAAAATGCTGTGTAAGTTGTATGGCTTCTTTATAACACACAATCGCGCCTCATACACAAAACCATAAATCAAACAGGTACAGCTATCGTTATGATGAAATTACCGTAATCACATCGCATGTCAACTGAGCACTTAAAGGCATGCAGTTATCATGATCACAAACCTCAGGGAAAGAAGGAACTGAATTGAAAGTCTGTGTTCGGCACTCTGGAAGTATTAGGGCAGCTGCCCATGAATGTAATAAACACCAATCAAAGTCGCATGGAAGGACCAGATGATTTCTTCTGGTTTAAGTCCGTTTTATGCCTGTTTCCTTTTGAAGATTCTGCACCCATTTATTCATCCTGATATTTAGCGATAAACTGACTCGACCATAATGACTGAAAACTCGTTTTGTACGATCATAACTAATTACCTGAGTCAAATTCAACATTAAATTAATTAGTTATCTAATCGAAGAATTGAAGCGTGCAGCCTCTCGTGTTGTGGTTACATGAAATAGTATCATCCGATCAATTTTGGATCTGAACGTATTCTGACATTCGAATTCGAATTAGTTTCCGTCGACTGTAAAGAGCCTTCTGCAAGAGCCTTTGTAGTTGTCAACATTTTGTGAAATCTTGACAACAACAATCACGACCCAGAAAGCGAAACCTAAGAGTTTCGAAAGTTGGTAGGGCAAATTAAAGGAGTGTGTTTTGGAAATCATCTTTTTTTCTAATTTTAGTATTAGAACTGATGATGTCGACATAAGAAAAAATTGCAATGATCAGCCGGAGAAACTACCCCTTAAAATTATGATTGAAAACCGCCATTACGGAAGCACTGTAATCTGAAGTAATATCTCTGCCAGTTGAACAGTGTACGCTTTGTCGTAACTTTTGTTGAACGATTGGATCTCCTTCCTCTTAACTTACGGCTATCGATGCAATATATCAATCATGATGTTTTTGACCTACGTTCTATGCTATTTCGAACAAGGTAACACGCAGCGACATTTCTGCTTGACGTCATTTGCATTAAAAATAAGCAGACCAATAACTGAACTTCTATTTAATAACAAGACCGCACAGGAGCCATAATCGATTATGGCTCCTGGACCGCAGTACTATTTATGAGATACTGATTGCGGTTTCCGGTCGCCGATTTTCCAAAAAAAACAAAGTTTATGGTTTCGTTGTTGCTTTAAACAGAATGATTATTTTGGGAAAGACGTACGGGATTGTAAGAATGGAAGCAAAGTACACAAATTTACCCATTCTCGTCCCCAGAACCACTTGTCCCTCTTAGCCGGCTGGGCGTGTACACGAGGAACAAGTGGCTCTGGGGACACACGATTTGATTGGCTGAAATTTAACAAAGGGAGTTCATTCTGGTGAAAGTTTAAAAGCTATTTTTTTTATTTTGGTGGATTATTTCTTCGGTATAATAAAATACTTATGGGATTCATCCTCGCCCATAGGTCTCGACTTATATATCTTACCATATTGGGCTCGGGCAAATCCAGTTAAGTGTATACTATTTTTATATATTTCTTCTCTTCATTTGATATTTTTTGCCTGTTTTTTTTTTCTTTCACGACTTTTGCCAATATTTTCTTTTTGTTGCAAGATAATAAAACAAGCTGCCTTGTAGAAAGCTACAGGCGATATTTATTACGTCCTGGGACATCTTTCACTTGCAGGTGGTTCAGTTTCTGCGAAATAATTAATCTTTGCCATGTTGTTCCCTTTTATTTTGTTCCCTTATATACAGTGAGGAGCGTTAACATCTGGACAATCTGGACACACCCAAAAAATTAGATATGGATACAGAAGATACGGAATGCATATATGGTAGGAACATAACAGGAATCAGTTGCATTCACTTCACGCGTCCACTTGGCAAAACGCGACTAGAATATTATATGCTTTCCTTTATACGTAGATAATACAAGCCCACAGGTATCTTTAGGATAGCCGGTTGCCTACAATTAGGGACAAAAATTGTGAGACACTCCAATGAAAAAATACTTTTCTCCTAAAGCGTGAATTCTCCTCTCTTCCATCGTCATATGTAGTCCCCCACCCCACTTTTCCAATGTTGTCAGCGAAGCGTTTTTCAACATTGTTTGGCGGTGGGAGGGGTTGGCTATAGGCGAAAAAGATGTTTTAGTGAATTGGTTAATTTTCTGGGTTTAATCGTCATATCATAATCCATCGAACGAAAAACAAAAGTCTTTTACGGTTAGTTTAGTTGATTAAGGTTTTCATCTGGCATAAAATTAAGGTTGCAACTGGTCGAGGTTTCCCAAACGAACACATTTGAAACCATTTTGTTTTTTGAAAAGGTTTATTAATGTTCAACAATTCCAAATCAACTGAAAAATGCTTTTCTGACCCACGTAAGTTGACCAACCAATCTAACTACTGGAACCAAAAACGGATGGAAAGTGTTCTGGTTAGAACTCTTCAACCAAAACAACGTATTAGATGAATTTGGCCATTAAAAGTTTGCTTTAACAACGGTAAAAACCGGAGTAAAGCAGAATTTAAAAACGAGTGTGAGCTTAGCTTGTAGTCAATCGAGAGAGAAAATGTGATGGTAAACGGATAATTTTCCAGTGATAAAAACGTTCTAGATTAGTAAGAATATCGCTAATTACCTTTCTTAATTTTCTGATATCTTGCAGATGAGGTCAGGCAGCTAGTTTGTGTGTCCCCAAAGAAGACGCAATATGATGTAAGAAATGTGAAAAAACTAAAATATTTACCTGCAAATTAAATATGCATTCTCTACTGAAATATTTTTGGAGATTTACTTTATTAGTCCCAATACTTCTGCTCGTTCAAGTTGACCTAATTTTATATATGTAATGAATATTTTTAACAGTCAAAAGAGAGTGTGTTGTTCATCTTCAACAAGCCGCTTCTGGTGAATGGTGGTCCTTATGAAGTCGAGTTCAAAGGAGAGCGCCACTGTCTAAGAGTGCCCGGTGTTCTACTGAACAGCTGTGTTATTCAGACCCACGCGCCAGGTATGTATGCGCTCTTCTCATGGCTAAAATCATGAGTTTTCAAACACATGATCACTCTACAAGGCACGTAAGAGGTAAACCGTGACACCGCTGCAGTTCTCGAAAGGCCTACACGATGAATGGCTTGCTATCTTTCGACAGAACAATAGAATAAATAACAGAACCAATCCGACTCCGCTTCGAGGTCGTCCGGTTTTGTTAATCACTTTTATAGCACTGACAGCCGACTGAACTGGATCCATTCAGTCCTATTTCCATTAATTTTGTACGTTATTCCGTCCAGAAAATTCAAAACGCATCAGTTGGTAATGTTTGTTTGTGTTGCTTTGATTGAGCTCCATTTTCTGGTAAAACCGTGATTCATTTTTTTCTTTCCTGATAACGCTTACATTGCAGTTTACTATCCACCCGAGACTACCATCGTGACCATATATGACAAAGTCAAGCCACACGATCCTTTCATTGCTCGATGTACGTTTGAGTTTTTCTCGCGGAGTCAAGTTCTCGAGGAGCTGTTGGAAGAAGCCACTGATCCAGAACAGCTTCTTTGTGACTCGCTTGGGGTTTCAACGGCTAATATCAAAATGTTTGATGAGGTCATTGCTCGCAAAATTCAGCAGAAGTCGCCGGGGGAGTTTCATTTGCTTGAGATTCCTCAAAACGGACAAACTGAAGGTTGGTTTTGGATCATTATAGGTCATTATAGTATTTGTCAGTAACGTTGCCTGATAAGGGAGGAAAATGAAAAACCCAGATAATTATCTTACTAGATATTGCGTTTGTTACAGGGAACTTGACTGGCATGTGGGATTAAACCAGTTCGATATATTATGGCAAGGAAAATTCAAAACCTGTTACTGATTTCACTGTTATTTTAGCGCATGCTGATTGGTTTGATTTTCTTTTTTTTTTATCAATCCGCGAAAGTCGTTCTTATGCTGCCTTTCTATTATTTTTCTTATTTTATATAGCATCGTTAAAATGATGAGGTTTTTAAGTGGAATTTGCGGTCTGTGGTCTGTGGTCAGCGGTCTACAGTCTGCAGTTTGCATTTTCCCTGGCCGTTACAGAAGAGCTCTTCCGTTACGTTTAATACTTGTCAATCAAGTTAGGTATTGCCGTTAAGACGTTCGAACCATGAACACCTGATTGTTTTCTACATTTTTTTATGATTATCCAATGAGCATTCTGAATGTTTCTTAGGTGCTAATAACAATGATGGATGGATAGATCTCATTGGATAATGAAACAAAAAGTGAAGTAAGAAAAAAGAAAGCCAAGTGTTCATGGTCGCCGTAAAGTATTTAACTGTTGTTAATTGATGGAAAGTATCACATTAGTAATAAGCATCGTCACTTCTAACTTGTTTCAGCTCAATCAAACACCAAGTACCCAACCCTTATTCACTTTGGAGCTGCCCATGGTCTCATGCTTACCGTTTCCGCGTGCCTGCGGTACTGCCCAGCGGCACGACAGACATGCGCTCTAAAGAATAAAGACGGTATGTGTCCAAAGGAAATAGCAGAAAAGTGTGGCTATCATGAGGTATCAGAAGATCTTCAAGACTTTCAGGTAACTCATTTTTTTTAAAGCAAGTCACCGTGTCCCGCCTCGACTACCCCAACTTGTACTTAAAAACGAATAAAGGGTTTGTTGTTGTTGTGCGAATATCGCATATAAAAATGCGTTTTTCCTGTACGATCATTTTAATCACTGCAAATCAAACTCATTTTTATGCAAAAAAGGTTTCGCACGAGGACTGTACGTTTCTGAAACAGAGGAAAACTCTTGACAGGCATAATTTAATATTTGCTCGAACCTCTTTTTCTCTTTCTTTTAGTCAAACGAACAAAGCTATATAGAGAATAAAACGCAGTCATCCCAGTTGGCTGTTAACAACTCTTATGATGAAGAAAATGAAGAGAGATATGTAAAAATGGGTCCCAAGATGACTCCTGATGAACCTGATAGGAAGTATGATAGCGTGAAAATGCCAGGCGCTGGAAACAGCAAAAATGGTGAGCTGTATTGTCAAACAAAGGGAGTCAGAAAGCCAAATAATAATGGCTTGCTCTCTGGATACAATCACAATGCAACTCCTTCTCAAATATTGCCAATTAGTATAAATCTGTTTGCGTGCTATCATGAATGTTGCCACGCTGCTCATTATCTATGATAAGTCATACTTCACCACTAAATTTTCTCCGATTCTGATTGGTCTAAATTGATCACGTGACGCGATAGTTTTCATCCGCGGAGGGCACTATCAGTGCATAGTGCCCGTCCGAGGAAAATACCCGGATGGATAGTGCCCGTCCGTGCACGTGAATTTTTTTTGTTTACAAGCAGTCTTTCGGTAAAAAAAATCAAACGCTATTTGGTTTATCTGTGTTTCGAGGGTTTCTTACCTGATTTTCGTGTATTCGTACGTTTCGGCTTGCAGTAAAAAAACTCAAGATGCTAGTTTGTGAATGTTCGCGCGGAAGAAAATTTAGTGGTGAACAATAAAGACAATAGAGTGTTTGTCTCCGAACTATCGGTCTGATAGTTGCCCCTTGGAAATTTGACGTTCTTAAAACTAGCATATTTGCCCTCTAAGCTTCGCTTCTCGGGCAACTATTTGTTTTAAGAACATCAAATTTCCACTCTATTGTGTAAATAGAACGTACGTGAGTTGCGGTTTTCGACATAATGGCGGCCGCGTCTTCGCGTTTGTGACGTGTTTTCAGTGTCTGTGATTTGAATAACACCTCGTTAATTTTCATACGTCTCGTAGACTGGATTAAATACTAAAACAATTAGATTAGCATTATACCAACTATCACGCGATATAATTTCGAGATCATAATCTAATTGATGAGTTGAATTGAATTGAATTGTGTGGTTAGAAGATTCTCATTCATTGTTCTTAAACTCATTAAGATCATGTGGCACGGCCGTATAGCAGGGGCGGAACCAGGATTTTTCTTAGGAGGGGGTGCACCACTAAGGAATGCGTAATTGATAGGTGACGTATGCAGAATACTAGTTATATTACAAAGTTGCAGGTCATCCCCAGGGAGGGGTGCGCATGCAGCCTCTGCACCCACCCCTTAGATCCGCTCCTGTATAGGGCGGCAACGTTGAAGCTTAATGTCTGTAACTGATATATTATGGATGATTGTTCAAAAGAGATAACGATGACTCCTGAACTTTGGAGAGCAATTTTCATAGCAGAGCAGGCCGTCAATGAAAGCTGGAGAAACAGTGCGTTCGGTGAAGAAACAGCTAAAGCTTTCAGCCAGCTGATTCAGAAAAGTGCTAGAGAGGTAATTAGAACCAAACTGAAATTTCTTTAAGATATAATGTTAAAAGAGTTCGACAGTGTTCACCAGCTTTTCTACTGATTTTCATATCAGTGGGCGAGTGACACGTTTTCTCTGAAGTTAAAGTTAAAACTGAATATTTTAGAGTAAAAGTGAAAAACTGATTGACTGAGTCAAATTACCTTCCTCGTAACCTTTTTACTGAAAACGCAAAAATTTGGGTCGGTCGGAAGACGCAAAACTCAGAAAAATGGGGCCGCCAATTTCAACTACTCCTCCTTCAGTTTCTGTCTTCAGTCCCCACCGAAACCCCCGTCACCCACATTCCTTTCGTAATTTCAATATTTTTATATTTTCATGGCTAGTCTGACACGTATGTTTCGTCTCCGCCAAAAGACTCATCAGAGAGTGTGGTGAAGGTGTGTCAGTTTGGTGTTCGGTGAAGCCAACTCGTCGAACATCACGTTGGAAGTCCCACCAGCTTTAAATTAGGGTGGCAATATGGCCTTACACGCGTAAGGACTCATGGATAGTCTCACACTCATGTTTCGTCCCCGCCAATATTTTTAGCGTTGGATAAAGATCATTCACTTCATCCTAAAATGAGGGAAATGACACAGGTATTACTATGGCCTATCACTGAAATGAGTTACATTTTCCTTTAGCAGTATTGGGTGTCGTTTCTTTGCAGCATAGTGACAACTCGTCACTGACGTATGATGTGCCTCGCGTAACCGGACCTGCCTTGCCGCCTAAATCCTACCGTCTGACCAATAAACGGCATTCCATACATGATATCCCTAGCTCCGGTCCACCGCTGCCTCCACGATCTCCGAGGTCCCCAAGATCAGTGCAATTCTTCTCGGGTAAGTACGATTAAAGTAGAAGGCGAGGTGGTCTGGTACCGGGATGGCCTTCGGAAGTGAGTGGTCTGGGTCAGAGCCCTGACCCTGTGAATTGGGCAAAACATTTTACTCTCACAGTGCCTCTCTCTACCCGACCATTTTTGTTAAAGGAACCACGTCACAATATTTTGAGCTATTTGTACTAAACCCAAAAAAGGAACAGGGATGGAGAAGATTGAGATGGATTACAAATGACGATTTTGAAAAATTTTTGCAGGTGCACTAGGAGGAAGTGAAAGACGTGGATCGGATCCAAATGTAAGTTCTCCCAAAGCTGATGGATGTTTTATGTTACCGGTTCCGATGACTTTTAGCAATTGAAACTCCATCCCGTCGATAAACGGACATGATCCTTATGTCCTAACTTTCAACGCATTGTTTACTTGACAGTATGTTGGCATTTTTATGCGACCTATAAAAAAAAGACAAATTTACTCAGGAAAAAGTAACCACTTGTTACTTTTCCTTTTAGATTTTCCACAGAATGCAACAACATTTTGAGTAAGTATTTCGCATTTTAGTCCAATTTAAGACATGCATCTACCTACGTACTCTATACGTCTTTGGTTTTCATGCTTTGCAGTCAGCAAACAATTTGTGAAGAAACAACTTCCGGGCCAATAGCAGCACCACAGTTACCTGCCAGACAAAAATGCCCTCTTTCCCCAAAAGGTACGGTAACCGAAATAATAATGAAAATATACAAGGGTAAAAAGGTGAGGATGACCTAGTGTAGAAAACGTTCGGTTTTCACTTTTTAACTTCACCTTTTTGGCCTTGTATATATCCTTTAGTTTTTCAAAAACCGTAACTGAATATTATGGAAAAAATTATAATTACTATGATGAAAAGGTATACTATACCATCTGATGGTTCGATTTTCTTTGAAATTACCAGCTAAACATGTCAGAAATCTTTAGGTATATTGATTATGAGATGCAAGTGAGCTGCAATATGGCAAACAGTTTTTCAAGGGGCTATGTCATCGTTTGTGCATCTTGAAAAATGTCCTTAGTAAACTATTATTTTGGATTTGATGACGTGTTGTGGTTGCCCCATTGTTTTACACAAAAGATGATCTGCATCATAACAATAGCGGCAACCACAACAGGTCGCATATTTATCCTTTGTCTGGTAAAATTTGAATTTTGGGCATCATTACAAACAATTTAAAATCAATTTTTCAAAAGAGTGGAGGTTCCCTTTAAAGATTTTCGAACAATGACCACTTTTAATTTTATAGTTTCAAGTGCTTCATTTAGAAACAAAAATCACGTCTAAGCAAATCAGTTCATTTTCGTACAGATCACGTGAATCGTGGCAGTCAATTAATTATAGTAAAGCGATTCATACTTATCTTTACTCAACAGCTATTGGACGTTTAGGCGGTTATGAATGGACGGGGTCAGATCCGAACGTAAGCTTTTCCTTATTAATTCCAACTATAAGCTTTTTATGGATTTTTTATTAATTCTATAAGCTTTTTATCGATTTCGAACCAATGAGACCATTCGGAATACTTCCGTGTTAAACCCTCACCTCACGCGCGCTGGTTTCGTATGCACAAAGATATATCCCCCACTCCACCTTGTAATATAAATGCATCACCCCCTTAGTCATGGCCCGTTCCGCTCATGAAATAGCCACCCTTAGATAAAGTAAATACCCTGATAACTCCCCAGAAGAGTGTTTCATTTAAATTAAACTCATCTTAATATACCTTCTCCAAGTTAGTTCTTCTCCAGAAAGACCTTCGACAAAATTAAACGACGCATCTATTTCCTTTCGCTCACGATAGTTCTCCGTACTTTTGTCGTGTCCTTACTCACACGCAGTTTTCTGTTCCTTCATAGCTATCCACCAGAACAAGTACCAAGTAAGTGCTACACATGCCATTATACTACAGCGCGCACCTTCCGCCCGCCTCCAAGGGATAATAATGCAGCAAATTTAGTGATTGAATAATAAAAAAAATTGTTGAAGTCGGTTATTGGAAAACATCGTGATTCGCCGGCCAATTATTTGACTAATTATAAAGCTGCATAATAACCCATTCTTGTCAACAGATACATTTTTATTAATTTTTGCCAACTGTCCAATTTTAAACAATTTTAAAATAATTGGACAGTTTTTGCTCAAACTTAAACCTTAAATTTTCAGGAGTTTCCTTAAAAATTACCAAAATGTTCACATTTTCTCGAATTTTGTAGTCATTCCCTCGTTTGGAAGGTCATGGGTTCGACTCCCGTTTGGGCGTCAGAAAATTCTTTTTCAGATAAATTTGATTTGAGAACGCTTCTTTTATCATTTCATTGTTGACTGTTTATTTTGTTTGTTCGTGTCCATTATATATCCTTGTAATAATCGGCGGTATAAACACATTTTGCAGCACCTATGGATCTTGCAATGGAGTAAGAAATTCATTGGCTCTGCCACTTAAACAACCTCAAGGTAAGTAGCAAAATATTACGGAAGGATGGAGGGACGGAAGGAAGGAAAGAAACAAGGAAGGAAACTGAAAACAACTAGAAAAACGAGCGCGTTCTCTAAGAACGGCTTACCTACGAAATTTTCCTAACCAGACATTACTCAGCTGGATGGATGAATCGACGGAGTAATGGAAGGGGGAGAGAGAGAGAAGGAGCGAGAGAGGTCAGGAAGGAGGTCAGAAGAGGTAGAGGAGGAAGGAAGGAATTGAAGGAATGAAGGATGAGTTAATGATAATTATTTTAATGATACATTACTTTACTACTTCACACAAAATTTACTATGATCTGTTTATTTTACAGTGAATTATTTTATTTTTAACTCAATACAGGGATGAATGGACAGGAAGGTCCAAACAGATCTCCTTTACCAAAGTATAATTCTACTGATGCAACATCCATGAAATTATCACCCAGGCTTCCACCGAGAAAGCAAGGCCCTCGTAGCCGCTCTGTGAGCTGTGACCCTGACGCGCCTTTGCACAGCCTTGCAAGGAGTCGTAAGTGTACAATGCATCATGTCTGCTGTTTGTTTTTACGATGATATAAGCCTGTCTTTACACTTTGACTCTCCAGAGAAAATAAATATCGGAAAATCGACACATTCGCATGTTTCGGCCGGCATGCATGTTGGCTCTTTACTTTAACATTGTTAGATTACAAGTCTGGCCGGGATGTTGAAGAGATCTTCAATAACAGGAGAAACTGTGTGTAGATGCAGCTGTTACAATTGATTTTCTTTCTTCTTTCGCAGGTGCACTGAGCGAGCCCAGATGAACGTTAACAGATTAGTAACGATAGAACAACTAATTTAGCGAGTGAACATCTTTATTTCGTAAGATATCTTTACATAGAATCAGATTAGCTCTGCAGTGTTGTGTATGTGCGTCAGTGTTTCTAGGCGCTGGAGGAGGTTAGAAAATAAAACAATTCAAACCAAAAGCCACGAGACTAAAAACGATTCTAATGTTTCAAACTTTAACCAAAATGTTTCCTTGGCTCGGCGGATTGTAAGGACCTGCATATTATGTATTGTTTCAAGAACCAATGACTTGACTCGTTCCGAGAGGTAGCTACAGTCGGCGAACCCAAAAAATATTTGCCAAAATCTCACCAGCCAAAAACGTACTAAGCAAATTTTGAACATCAAAAGCCTGCAAAATTGTTAAATAACAAAATCATAAAGGAATTCCTTTGCACCTTCCCTTGGTTTGAAATCCGAGTATCCTCTTGCCTCTGCCTTCCTTCTTCGTCTTTCGCTCTTTTTAGTACAACTAAAGAACTTGTTGGATTATGTGAACCTTGTTCCCAATCCTGTAAAAGAACTAAGCCTTCTAGGTTAACACGACGTGTACTCAGTTTTCCGCAAACTGCTTACGTAAGTTAATACCCACCTTATCTGGTAAAAACGAGGCGTCAAAATCTGGCAGAACAAAATTGATGGCCTTTATAATGAAAAGGACGTGAAACGAAGAGACCGTAAGTCAGACTTCGCTGTATTCAACAAGTCATTAGGGAGCTTAAGCAAACCACGACGGGAACGTCAACGAGAACGTCGCAAAACAAAAGATTTAATGAGCAGTACAATAGCTCTGCACGTGCGTTATAATTCTTGGTATACTTCTCTGCCGTTCTCTGCAAAACAACAACGTGAAATGACAAAATTCTGACTACTTTGGAGAACGTGAATCTCGACGGCTTAATTTTCGTTTTTCTGTTTGAAAATAAACGCCGTCCTTTTATTTTCTACAAGAACTTCGTTTGAAAGCGATACATGCACCGAATACATCAAGACAATTGCGAGATTCGTGCGTCAAGTATAAATTCATTTTTAAGCAGGCGTCGTCCTAGCCGTCGCCGTCGTCATTGCTAGCTCCCTATTATTTTGTGAGCCGTTATACTTGGTAATTAACAATAAGACTACGAGACCGAGTTTTCTATGAGTGAATAGTCAATTGAGGCGCAGCCGAGTTGACTATCGCTCATAGAAAAAGAGGGCGAGTAGTCTAATTGTTTTAGTAGAAACGTTTAAGGATTGCATTCCTAAAGCTACCATTTTATGTATTTTAAACCGAAAAATCAAGAAAAATCTTGCTTTCAAAGAGCAACGCGGGCGCGATTGTTTTCTATCGGCGAATAGAAAACAGTCGGAGACCCAATCAGACTCAAGCATTTCCAATAGAACACAGCTAAGTTTCTACTAACAAGGATTACTCGATGACAGTAATTATGTATAAATTTCATTTCGTTTGTGGCTGTCTGTCAGTCTGTTAGCTCTCATTACCTTGTTAGACACTCTTTATAGGGAATGCACTGATGTAGTAAGGAGATATTATATTTTGATCACATTTTGAAATTTTAAGTGTTTACACTAGTCCTTAGAAGAATTTGTAAGATAATTTGCACTTTCTATAACGAAAGCTGTGCATTCTATTTAGTGAGGGTCTTTAGTCGTAAATAAAGTTTGCTAGCTTGTAACAGTTGAAATTGCTGTTGTAAAACCTTAGTATCAGGTTTTTAAAGTGCACCTAACCCCAAAATATTTTTGCGTTAAAATAAACCTTTGCACCAGTTCGAAACGCATTGCACCTTTCGTTTCTCCTTTTTACTAAATGCGGACTATTTACAGAATTTAAAAGTTACGAAAAACTGTAAGTTATTTGGTTCACGACCGAGTCAGCAGGGGCGTGGGTCTATTCCTGGGTGGACGTCACAAACTGATTTGCATGCATGTTCACAAAGACTTGATGGCTGTAAATCTATTTGTGACGTCAACCCAGGAATAGGCCCACGCCCCTTCTGACTTGGTCGTGAACCAAATAACGTACAGAGGGGGTAAGTTTCTAAAGAAACTGTGGTGCTGCGTCGGTGGGAAGTATAACAATATAATTTGGTTTTATCAACTGGGTTGATAATATCAATTGGCCACCGTAAAGAGATTCAAGAGCTGACGTTTCGAGCGTTAGCCCTTCGTCGGATTCGCTCCGACGAAGGGCTAACTCTCGAAACGTCAGCTCTTGAATCTCTTTACGGTGGCCAATTGACATTATCAACCCAGTTGATAAAACCAAATTATATTACAAATAACGTACAGTTTTTCGCAACTTTTTAATGCTATAAATAGTCAGCATTTGGTAAAAAGGAGAAACGAAAGGTGCAACGCGTTTCGAACTGGTGCAAAGGTTTATTGTAGCGAAAAAATATTTTGGGGTTTGGTGCACTTTATAGCTTTTTGAAGCAGCAAAGTTAATACTTTTTCAAAGTTGTGTAATTTATGCCATGTTACTATTCAACAACTGAATGCACTTAGGCAACGCTTGTGTAGAGTGAATATTCCACGGATAACTTCAGTGATATTTCTCTGATATTCCTCAATATAAAAAAATACCACAAGCCACTATTTTTACGGCATACACAAGAATTGAACCAGAAAATACCTAATTTATACTGCCTGGATCTTCAACAATTTCAGTATTCTGACTCTGTTCATCATGATGTTATAAAATGAACTATATTTTTAGATATGTATAGTTTAGACCATGATAGCGATGTATTTTTGCTGTTGTTTTCTTTATAGTGCCTCTATTTAGTGGTTTTCGTACTATTTTAAGTATATAAAGCTGGCCACTTGTAAAAAGTATTCTTCTGTATAAAATTTACGTCAAAATAAAACGATTCGGTATTACTGAGGTTATTGTGGTGGTGTCTTGCGCGCTACTTGAAGCCCTCATCATGAATCGAAAGCAACACAGTCTAGTCCCCGGTCAAAGGAGTTACGTCACGATATTTTGAGTCATTTCTTCCGCGACAACCTAAATTTCCCTTAAAATTTAGGAAACCTAAAAATAACAACTAGTTTCCTAAGGACGAAAAATACCAAAGTGATACTAAACCCAAAGGAACAAGGATGGCTGAGGATGGAGAAGATTGAAACGATTTTTACAATGTTGAAAAATTTAGACTTATTTTTTCAAAGTGCACGAATGATGACGCAGCTCCTTCAAAATGTCCTCAGATGTCAAGTTTTTGAAATCTTTCATTTTATTTTATCTAAGACGTCATTATCCATTTCCTCCAGGCAGATCACACGCATTCATAAATGTCCTCGGACTGGTTATCTGCAGAAAGACAAGCATCGTATATATTGAATTTATGATAACGAAATTTGAAAGAAAATATACCACATCAGGAAGCTGGTTCCTTCTAAATTCAGTGGCACACAGCATACAAAATAGCATGAAGTTCATTTTGCTAAGCAAGCACTGGCGCATCGTGTTTCACACACTTCCTTTGAGTCACGCGAGTCACACCCGTGGGTTTAAGGTCATTTTTCACCACAACTGCAGAAATTCTCGCGCGCTCATTGGCTAATGCTCGCGGTCGAAAAATTCATCGAAGCACAAAAGAGCGGAAGCCTGGGTTCTAGGTTGCACGCGCGTTGAAAACTTTCAAGAACAGCTTCAATCGCTCAAACTGTTTACAGTATTTGGTGCTGTTAGTTCTCAGAAATAAGCAACAAATTGCATCCAAAGGGTTTCCTTTAAGGGGAAATCATCAAATTTGTTTTCAAGATGAATATGGATCGGGATTGAATTAATCTGTGAAGGGAAAACTCCAAAGTTTGACGTGAAACTTGTTAAAGGGATCGTTTATTTTTGCCGCGTTCTGCCGAGGCACAGCGAGTGGACAGAACTTCGTATTAATTTATCTAGTTTTCGAGAATTTTCGAAAGGAATAAAGGTTTCTACAGTTTGGCTTTCAGTTAGTTTATGTAATTTGAAGTTTGTGGTTCTGTAAGTTTCGAATCGGTTCGCTCGCACTTTTACTTCGTGAAAGTAAGTCTTCGTGTAATCATTTTGGCTTTGTTTTGTTATGGTAAAAAACGGAGGCCTCGTGAGCTGCCCAAAATTTGACAATGTGATGAAGAAATTCGTCGACGTACAACAACAAGCTCACGTCTAATTCATTAATTCAATAACCTTACCAAGATTTCCTCCTTGGAGAACAGATGCTACGTCATCATAAGTGTCTTCTGGCCCTTCAAATTCTTCTTCTAAAATAATAATAATAATAATAATAACTGATGAGCTGAAACGTCGGCTTGAAATATATATATGAATTATGTCATATGCGTTACGTCAAAAGAAGTGATGCAAGATAATTATTATACCGACATTCTACAGAAGTTCACTGATAATCGACTCCTTTGTCTTCAATATTAAAACAGAAATAAATCTCTGAAGCTATAAACTAAAAGAAAGTCATTCGCTGAAGTTAACATTGTCTTGTTCATGCTGCAAAGGAACCAGCAAACCTGAACGATAAATCAAAATGATCCCAATGATTTTTTTTTTTGCTTCTTCAGACCATGATTGAGTTCAGGTTCGAAAGCTGATTTACAATAACGCAAGATTAAAAGTTGACCGAGGGTTAATTTTTTTTCTTTTTATGGGGCTTTTCGCTTGATACGTTTGGTGGAGTTTGAGATCATTCCACGTCAAAACTGGATGACAGAAAAAAAAGAATAAACAGAAATCCTCACTGAATAATTAAATTTCTGCAATCAAAATTCGCGAGAATCCTCCCAGTATTTACAACTCTCAAAGTTTTTCAGTACCTTTTAGAGGTGTTCGAGCTGCAGTGGTTCTGCCATTCGCGAAAATGGGTTTATCCTGGAATTTTCTAAGCCTGGTTTTTAAGTGATTCGGTTTGGCTGGCTTGGAAGGCGCTGCACCAATTCTAAAGAAGGGTGGTAATGCTTTACGAGGTGGCTCTCCTTTTAACTTATCAACATTACTGTTCTCGTCAGCGCAGGGCGAGTCAATCTTCGATTTCTTCCCGCTACTTTGCTTCCACGGAGGCAATTTCTTCAAAGCAGGCTGTTCAAACTTTGCTCTTGCCGACGCCACGGACATGACGCCTTCCTCTGATGGTTGCCCGCCATTTTGACGCGACAAGGAGCCTGTATGTGCCTTCGATGATAGTGCTTGTTTCTGTTCAAATCTGTCTCTGACTGAAACCACCGATACAGTAGTACCTGTATCTGAAGGTACGGCGCCATTTTGAACCGAGGATGTCCCCAAAGGAGCTTTCGGAGGCGGTGCTTTTTTTAAACTGCGCTTTATAAGCTGGAGGTCATTCAAAGACACTTCCATACCTGTATGCATCGTTTAAATTACAATTAGAAATAAATTAAACTAAGTAGATGTTCTGCTTCTCGTGAGATGCCGTGTGCTTCACTCAAAACTGAACAGACGTTCGACTTTCGTTCAGTGCTTAGTCTTTTGGTCATCAAAATTCAATTCAGTTTAATCAGAAAATGAATTTGGAGGTCTGCACGTGGTAAAGACGCGTAACCTGGCTTTCACATTTACTTTTGCTGAGTTTTTAAAGTTTAGTTTCGATCACGCTTAAATTAATGTTACCCGGATGTCAATTCAGTTACGTAGTCGTTTAAGTTTTCATATATGCAAGTCGGGTTTTATGTTACGCGGTAAGGTACATGACACTCTTGGCATTGTACGAAGTGTCGGTTTTCATGAATGTAAAGTTACTTGTAAAAAAGTAAAGTTGTGGTTATCTTAGACTTTCTGAAAAGTCCTTCGTCTTCATGAGGTTGACTTGTGGCAAGTCTATGGTTGTCTGTGTCTCGACGGTTTTAACGAAACAAACTGAGAAAAATTTGCATTTTGGAACCACTGAAGCACGACTCGGTTAAATTTACCTTCGAAATTGATTGTTGTCGGTTTGTGCTGTTTGTCGCTTTCGTGTGAAAACGATTGAACAGAAACGACTTTCACAACTTGAGTTACTAACTTACAAGTTTGTATACACCAAAATAACACATGCCCGTCTGAAAGCTTCACAACGTGAAAAAGCTTCTAACGGACATAGCTTGCATCGAACATCATGTTAAATTTGTTGGTCAGGATTTCTTGTAAGGGCGAAGCTTCACAACAATACATTCGAATTCTGGTTTCGTTTACACTACATCTAGCTATAGATTACAGTTCAGTTACGGCAGGGGACGGCTACTGTTAGCGTTATCTTCATAGAGTTATAGCGTGCAGTCAGTTTAAGACTGCCAAAATCTTCAATTCAGGATTTTGGCAGTCCTTAACTCTACCTCTAAGCCATAACACTAATAAAATAACTCCAGTATTGCTAGTTGACCTTGTTGCTATTTTGAGCGGCATCTCGTGATAACACCCGCTTACTGCTTCAGTGAAGTAATTTTCTTACCTCTCAGATTAAATGAGTTTCTTTCGCGTTCAGCGTGTAAACGTGCATAAACTTTCACATACGCTTGGATATAGTTTCAGTGATTTTCAGTACTATTCGCTGAATAGAGAGCGAAACTGCAAATAATAACAACAGGGGCAGGCAGGCTAAGAGATCAAAACAGGGCTGTTCAACCGGAAAGCTGTTCATTAGCGTAATTGAAAAATGGGGGAGGGGGGAGGCGGTAGATCAATTATCTTTTAAACCGTGTTCTGCAAGTGAAGCTGCGATATAAAATTCCGAAAGGTTTTCGATAATTTTCTACACCGAAAACAATTTTAGAAAATCTCGAGGATTTCAATTAATAAGTGAAAACTGGAATCAATACCGTAGTCATATTATTTTCCAGGTGGCGCCTAGACAATTAACGACCCAAGAATCTGAAGACAACTGGAGATTAAACAGCAAAGAGCCAAGTTTCTTGCGTCCTGTGTGTACCTTTATCAAATAATGGCAATAATAATAATTACTTAATTGACCACTCCCCATTGGGGCTTTTCAGGGCCAATGTAAACAAACAAGCAAATAAATGAACATAACAAGGTCCCAAAGAATCCCAACTGGCAGAAGGCAACCAGTTGACTATTCACAAGCGTAGCTGAGGAGTTGAACTCTGGGCTACCGAGAACAACACCAGCCAGTGGTCAGAGCGGGACTGGAACCCGCGACTAACGGATTTCAAGTCCAACGCTCTAACCACTCGGCCACGCTGCCTCCCCTGTTACAATTTTATGAGATTATCTGAAGGAATTCTAGAAAAATTTTAATTTAGCACATTTTCGGGGAATTTTGTACCTAGCCTACTGCAAGTTCTTCACTGACTACTGATCTAGCTATAAGACTGATCACACAGCTAACGTACGAAATTTCTACGAAAAACAAGATTCATAAATATTTGTCGAATGGAGTAGAGCAGGACCCCCGGAAAAGGAAATTAGAAAAAACGACGTAGACATAGCCGTCGGGTAAGTCTTCTTTCACCTTTCCTTGCTCTGTTTAATTTTGTTCTGTGGAGTAAGATAAACATTTCATTGGTTTTTATTTCAAAGAAGGCAAAATTACTTTTAAAAATAATGTGACCCGGCTTGGCTCGTTCAAAATTCGAAGATTGGTATTGGTATTGGTATTGTTATCCACAACGCAGACGAAACGCTGGGATTCACATCACAAGGGACTACGTCGTGAGACAAACGATAATAATTTAATATTACTTAATAACATGTTATTGCTTTATTTTATTCAAATTTATTTATAATGGCGCCTAAATTTGAATAACAATACTTTGTACATCCTTAGCCTCGTACTTCTGTTTCTAGACAAAGGATTTTTCACATTAATGTGAGGCTTAGGATGTACAAGTATTGTTATTCAAATATAGGCGCCATTTGGGGTCTGTCGCTTTTACTGAAACGCATGCATTAGTTTAGTTACTGGCTAATTTGTTGACAATATGGAGTTAGGGGCCTTAACATAATACAAACATTTATAAAACGTTATGAGGCTAAAATGTTTAATTGTTTTTGCTTTGTTTTTGAGCTATTGTTTTTCTGTTCTATTTTGTTTGGAGGTTCTTTGTTGTCTTGTTCGTTCTTTGTTTTACGTAATTGGTGAGTTTCGGCACATGCTTTTATACCGAGGATGAGCCTGGCGTGCATGTTTGAAATTTTTAGCCAGAAAACGTTTAAATCTTCATTACGCCTATTTTAAGGATAATTCGCAAGGATGCATCTTCTGGGTCTTATTTAACAATCTCCGCAGATTTTCTTGCTTTCATTTTCGATTTGCTATGAATGTATTATAAAGTGCACGTAGCTAACAACTCGATAAATTTGTCAATGCTACTTTTCACCAGAACTGTCGCATGTCACTGCATTCTCGACCCCAGAGCCCCCCCTCTTAGTCGGCTGTGCCTGTGCCTGTGCACGAGGGCCAGCCGGCTGAGAGGGACAAGTGGTTCTGGGGACGAGAATGATGTCACTGCTTAATAAAGAACCAGGCCTCTCCCGGCCATCCACACGAGCGTGACACTAATCATATGATGTCTCGGACGTGACCCGTTGTTGTGTGTCCTCGCCATTTTGAAATGTTGCATATTATTCAAAGAACGACCAGCACACGAACGGGATAAGCCTGTTCATGTTTCCCTCATTTACTTTGTGAAGTTTTGCTGTGATACTGAAGCGAAGCAATCTGAAGCAAGCGATGGCGATCGGGAAATTGTTGAGTACACTGCTGCCTTGTTGCGTGAAGGTAGGGGTTTTTAAGAACGATTCTTCACTCAAACAAATACACACAATAAACCTATTTTACACTGAGAATTCGTCAATTAAATTTTACGTATTTTGTTCAGATTCGTTCAGGTTTCGACCATGATCCCTACACGTCTTTACAAAGAATAGATTCAGATGATTTAGTCTCTTGTCTTCACTGATTTTCTCGTCCATACTGAGCGATATTGTAGTAGATTTCAAATTCTCAGTCTTGCCTTGAAATTAAAGAACAATATTATAATTAGATAACCGCCTGTCAGTGTCTCCGTTACATTTCCATGATATAAACATCATATCATTACCGATCATCGATGTTATTGCTTGGCCTGGTAGCATTTTAGACTGGCATTTTAGACTTTTAAGCCGTACGTTACTTTATCACTGAATTACTCATAAGAAATGTGTTCTATGATAAAGCTTTTGTTTATCGTCTCTTGCGCCTTTAAAATATTACGTGCGGCCTCAAGTCCAAGAATTACTTGTGAAAACTATCAGTTAGCTTCAAGCTTTTATATTTATTAGTCTGTCAATTCCAGCACAGACAAGTTCATCAACCAGACTGTTCCATATCACATGATTGTCTCATAATCAGTCATATGATTTTGAGTGCTGTCACGTTTACAGAATTTTCTGTCATGGTAATATAAATTTTAGCCCGCGAAGCAGATACCGTAATATTCCTAAAATGAATCCTTTGCTAATATTTGTTCACCATTCATTAAGTTGAGCACAAATTTTTGAGGCACAAAAGCCTTGGTTTTCACGTGACGTCATAAAATTCGCTGGGCCTGCTAAATTTTTATTGTCACCACCACAGGGAGCAGAGGAGTTATGCTTGAAACATCAATAAAAGAAACGTCTTACCTTCGTTCTTGTATTTGTTCTCTTAGTTAAAACCTCATTTGCGAACCAAACATACCTATTCATTTGCGATCGATCGCTTCGAACCGCCATCATTCTGAATCGTGTCGACCGCTGTGCATTCAGTTGGACGAACTGCGGGCGCCAAAGACGCCACAGCAGTAAGAATAGAGACAAGGGATGAAACAGATTTTGGTCGAATTTTCGTCCCCCAATAACTCGCTACATATTGAACAAACGAGCCCCAGTTTTTGGATTAGGCATAGTATTTACGTCATCTTTAAGCTGCCTAAACCATTAAGATGAAAGGATTCATGAAACAGGCCTTTGACGATCGCTCATTTCGTGTTAACAGTTGGCTTTTCGCACGATGTGCACCGCAACATACTGGTGGCGGAAGTACGTAATATGAGGTGTCATGCGCTTGACTGGAAGCCAACAACAACAACAATTTTTTTCAGTATTCCCATATATGGTATATGAATGAGACTTCCGCCACCAGTGTGTCGCGGTTCACATTCGACGAGTCACGTGGTACTATGTTTCATCCCTTGTCATTTTTCTTCTCGGCACTTCGTGCCTCGTTCGGAAAGCTTCGCTTTCCGAAAATCATTCGTTGGACTTCGTACAACTGAATGCACAGCGGTCGATACTATTCAGAATGATGGCGGTTCGAAATGATCGATCGCAAATGAATACGTATGTTTGGTTCGCAAATGAGGTTTTAACTAAGAGAATAATAAATACAAGAACGAAGGTTATTGATGTTTCAAGCACAACTCCTCTGCTCCCTGTGTCACCACGTGAAAGAAATCCGAGAAATACATCTTTTCACAAGTTTCCAGCCAAATAATATGCTTCAGTTGTGTTTGAAAATACAGCCTGTTAAAATTTCGAGATTTCCGCCGTCACGATAGGACCGGGACAAAGCTGCAGTGCTTGAAGAAACGGTCTTTTCTCGAGATTTTTGCAGTTTAAACAGTTCAAGTATTAGGAAAGATGTTTATATGTATACATATATTTGCTATATAGGTCTTAAGGAAAGAGCCACGAAATAATAAATGCAAGAACTACAGAATAGATAAAAACGTCATTACGTGCTTAGCGAGCGATACTTTGTTACAAGACGTTTGCCTGAGAACGCTGAAAGCTCCTTTAAAAACCTTCGCGGCACTTACCTATCCAAAATTGAAGGGAGTACCTCCCCCCAGGGCTAATTGTTTTTGCTTTTTCATGATTAACCGGTTTTCCTGTTTTCAGTCAGAGGACTCAAAGGCAAATCCCAACCAACGGTTAATTGGTGAAAATACAAGACATTCTTCATACTCCTCAGGACCACAAGACGTTTACGGCACTCAGATACTGCCGCCATATCCAGACGACTCACTGGAAAAAAGCGCGACTAGTGTCTATTACACGCCCTCAAGCAGCGTCACCACGTCAACAAATACGGACAGACCTGTCACTCCAGATGCAAAAGAATCTAACGCCATACCTTTCTAAAGGAAGCTTTATATTTGATCCTCCGCAAACCGGGGTCTTTTA